>JBBHAA010002627.1:0-119470 GCA_037953035.1 Aquarana catesbeiana
TCTGTCTGTCTCTCTCTGTCTGTCTCTCTCTCTCTGTCTGTCTGTCTCTCTCTGTCTGTCTGTCTCTCTCTGTCTGTCTGTCTCTCTCTGTCTGTCTGTCTCTCTCTGTCTGTCTGTCTCTCTCTGTCTGTCTGTCTCTCTCTCTCTGTCTCTCTCTGTCTGTCTGTCTCTCTCTCTCTGTCTCTCTCTGTCTGTCTGTCTCTCTCTCTCTCTGTGTCTGTGTCTCTGTCTCTCTCTCTGTGTCTCTGTCTCTCTCTCTGTGTCTCTGTGTCTCTGTCTCTCTCTGTGTCTGTCTGTCTCTGTCTCTCTCTGTCTCTCTCTCTCTGTGTCTCTCTCTGTGTCTCTCTCTGTGTCTCTCTCTGTGTCTCTCTCTGTGTCTCTCTCTGTGTCTCTCTCTGTGTCTCTCTCTCTGTCTCTCTCTCTGTCTCTCTCTGTCTCTCTCTCTCTGTCTCTCTGTCTCTCTCTCTGTCTCTCTCTCTCTCTCTGTCTCTCTCTCTCTCTCTCTCTCTGTCCTTGTGTCTCCCCGGCGTCCCCTCTCTGTGTCCTTGTGTACGCCTGGCGTCCCTCCCCCTCTCTCTGTGTCCTTGTGTACGCCTGGCGTCCCTCCCCCTCTCTCTGTGTCCTTGTGTACGCCTGGCGTCCCTCCCCCTCTCTCTGTGTCCTTGTGTACCCCCGGCGTCCCCCCCTCCTCTCTCTGTGTCCTTGTGTACCCACGGCGTCCCTCCCGCTCTTTCTGTCGTTGTGTCCGCCCGGCGTCCCTCTCCCTCTGTGTCCTTGTGTACCCCCGGCGTCCCTCCCCCTCTCTCTGTGTGTCCTTGTGTACCCCCGGCGTCCCTCCCCCTCTCTCTGTCGTTGTGTCCCCCTGGCGTCCCTCCCCCTCTCTCTGTGTCCTTGCATACCCCCGGCGTCCCTCCCCCTCTCTCTGTGTCCTTGCATACCCCCGGCGTCCCTCCCCCTCTCTCTGTGTCCTTGCATACCCCCGGCGTCCCTCCCCCTCTCTCTGTGTCCTTGCATACCCCCGGCGTCCCTCCCCCTCTCTCTGTGTCCTTGCATACCCCCGGCGTCCCTCCCCCTCTCTCTGTGTCCTTGCATACCCCCGGCGTCCCTCCCCCTCTCTCTGTGTGTACTTGTGTCTCCCCCCGGTGTCCCTCCCCCTCTCTCTGTGTGTACTTGTGTCTCCCCCCGGCATCCCTCTCCCTCTCTCTGTGTTCTTGTGTCCCCCCCCCAGCGTCCCTTCTACTTTCTCTGTGTCCTTGTGTCTCCCTGGCGTTTTTCTCCCTCTCTCTGTGTCCTTGCGTACCCCCGGCGTCCCTCCCCCTCGCTCTGTGTCCTTGCGTCCCTCCCCCTCTGTGTGTCCTTGCGTACCCCCGGCGTCCCTCCCCCTCTGTGTGTCCTTGCGTACCCCCCGGCGTCCCTCCCCCTCTGTGTGTCCTTGCGTACCCCCGGCGTCCCTCCCCTCTCTCTGTGTCCTTGCGTACCCCCGGCGTCCCTCCCCCTCTCTCTGTGTCCTTGCGTACCCCCGGCGTCCCTCCCCCTCTGTGTGTCCTTGCGTACCCCCGGCGTCCCTCCCCCTCTGTGTGTCCTTGCGTACCCCCGGCGTCCCTCCCCCTCTGTGTGTCCTTGCGTACCCCCGGCGTCCCTCCCCCTCTGTGTGTCCTTGCGTACCCCCGGCGTCCCTCCCCCTCTGTGTGTCCTTGCGTACCCCCGGCGTCCCTCCCCCTCTGTGTGTGTCCTTGCGTACCCCCGGCGTCCCTCCCCCTCTCTGTGTGTCCTTGCGTACCCCCGGCGTCCCTCCCCCTCTCTGTGTGTCCTTGCGTACCCCCGGCGTCCCTCCCCCTCTCTGTGTGTCCTTGCGTACCCCCGGCGTCCCTCCCCCTCTCTGTGTGTCCTTGCGTACCCCCGGCGTCCCTCCCCCTCTCTGTGTGTCCTTGCGTACCCCCGGCGTCCCTCCCCCTCTCTGTGTGTCCTTGCGTACCCCCGGCGTCCCTCCCCCTCTCTGTGTGTCCTTGCGTACCCCGGCGTCCCTCCCCCTCTCTGTGTGTCCTTGCGTACCCCCGGCGTCCCTCCCCCTCTCTGTGTGTCCTTGCGTACCCCCGGCGTCCCTCCCCCTCTCTGTGTGTCCTTGCGTACCCCCGGCGTCCCTCCCCCTCTCTGTGTGTCCTTGCGTACCCCCGGCGTCCCTCCCCCTCTCTGTGTGTCCTTGCGTACCCCCGGCGTCCCTCCCCCTCTCTGTGTGTCCTTGCGTACCCCCGGCGTCCCTCCCCCTCTCTGTGTGTCCTTGCGTACCCCCGGCGTCCCTCCCCCTCTCTGTGTGTCCTTGCGTACCCCCGGCGTCCCTCCCCCTCTCTGTGTGTCCTTGCGTACCCCCGGCGTCCCTCCCCCTCTCTGTGTGTCCTTGCGTACCCCCGGCGTCCCTCCCCCTCTCTGTGTGTCCTTGCGTACCCCCGGCGTCCCTCCCCCTCTCTCTGTGTCCTTGCGTACCCCCGGCGTCCCTCCCCCTCTCTGTGTGTCCTTGCGTACCCCCGGCGTCCCTCCCCCTCTCTGTGTGTCCTTGCGTACCCCCGGCGTCCCTCCCCCTCTCTGTGTGTCCTTGCGTACCCCCGGCGTCCCTCCCCCTCTCTGTGTGTCCTTGCGTACCCCCGGCGTCCCTCCCCCTCTCTGTGTGTCCTTGCGTACCCCCGGCGTCCCTCCCCCTCTCTGTGTGTCCTTGCGTACCCCCGGCGTCCCTCCCCCTCTCTGTGTGTCCTTGCGTACCCCCGGCGTCCCTCCCCCTCTCTGTGTGTCCTTGCGTACCCCCGGCGTCCCTCCCCCTCTCTGTGTGTCCTTGCGTACCCCCGGCGTCCCTCCCCCTCTCTGTGTGTCCTTGCGTACCCCCGGCGTCCCTCCCCTCTCTGTGTGTCCTTGCGTACCCCCGGCGTCCCTCCCCCTCTCTGTGTGTCCTTGCGTACCCCCGGCGTCCCTCCCCCTCTCTGTGTGTCCTTGCGTACCCCCGGCGTCCCTCCCCTCTCTCTGTGTCCTTGCGTACCCCCGGCGTCCCTCCCCCTCTCTCTGTGTTCTTGTGTCCCTCCTCCCCTCTGTGTCCTTGTGTCCCCCCGACATACCTCGCCCCCTCTCTGTTATCATACATCTCCCCCCCCCCACGTACCCTCAGAATGCCCTCTTTTGTCTCTGCAGGAAGTTTGTGGTGTGTAAGGGCTCGCTGGCTCTCATGTACCACGCTCCGGGGAAGAAACGAGAATTTAATGCTTTTGCTCTAGATAAAACCTTCTATGGTCCATATGATGAGACGACGTGCATTGATTGGACGGATGACTCCCGGTAAGTGGCCATAAGATCTCTCTCTAGGACAGTGATGGTGAACCTTGGCACCCCAGATGTTTTGGAACCACATTTCCCATGATGTCCAACTACCATGCAGAGTGCATGAGAATCATGGGAAATGTAGTTCCAAAACATCTGGGGTGCCAAGGTTCGCCATCACTGCTCTAGGATTTTCTCATTTCCTGCCTCTCGTTCTCCCGGTAACGTTCAACTCTTTGTGCCCCCTCCCAGGTGTTTTGCGGTTGGCAGTAAGGACATGAGTGCCTGGGTGTTCGGTGCTGAGCGCTGGCAGCAACTCATCTATTACTCAATCGGCGGCCACAAGGATGCCATTGTCTCCTGCTTTTTCCTGGAGGACAGTTTGGATGTGAGGCTCGGCAGGAATTTCTCCTGGGCTTTGGGGGTCATAGTACTAACCTAACTTATGTTTTTCACTTAATATTAGTATTTAATCGTTTATAAAGGGTTCCCGGAGCACTTTGAGTAAAAAATGTTTACATTTTAGCTTGAGCAATTGAGCTCTGTAAACTGTAGTTTTTCTTTTCCAAAAGAGCACGTGAGAAGAGGAGAACTTGTGATAAGTTTAGTCCTAATCAATACATATGTCAATATGTGTTTCTGTTCTCTTGACCAAATGTGTAACTCCTAACAGCCACCATAACCCTTAAAGTGGACCTGTGCTTTATCCCCACAGAGCTCCCTCTCTCTCAAGTAGCCGATTCTCCACTTGGCTTTGCTCAACCGCTGGAAGCAGAGAGGGGCCACCTGCAGTCTGAGATTACACAGGGCTGAGGCTGTGTGACAGCCGCCTGCTCCTCTGTGCCCGGTGGCGTCACGTGGAGAGAGCCGGCTGCTCCTCTGTGCCCGGCGGCGTTGTGTGGGAGAGAGCCAGCTGCTCCTCTGTGGCCGGCGGCGTTGCGTAGAGAGAGCCATGTGCTCCTCTGTGCCCGGCGGCGTCGCGTGGAGAGAGCCGCCTGCTCCTCTGTGCCCGGCGGCGTCGCGTGGAGAGAGCCGCCTGCTCCTCTGTGCCCGGCGGCGTCGCGTGGAGAGAGCCGCCTGCTCCTCTGTGCCCGGCGGCGTCGCGTGGAGAGAGCCGCCTGCTCCTCTGTGCCCGGCGGCGTCGCGTGGAGAGAGCCGCCTGCTCCTCTGTGCCCGGCGGCGTCGCGTGGAGAGAGCCGCCTGCTCCTCTGTGCCCGGCGGCGTCGCGTGGAGAGAGCCGCCTGCTCCTCTGTGCCCGGCGGCGTCGCGTGGAGAGAGCCGCCTGCTCCTCTGTGCCCGGTCAGGTCGCGCGGAGAGAGCCGCCTGCTCCTCTGTGCCCGGTCAGGTCGCGCGGAGAGAGCCGCGTGCTTATCCATACTTGGGGGGGTGTTGGGGTTGGCTGAGCAAATAATGACTCCACCGAGAAGATGAGGTCAAAAATATGTTCCTGGAGCTCTGCCGGGAGTTGCTCAGCCAAAGTGTCAGGTAGAGTGCTCAACACTGACTCTACCATTGACCCTACTGCTGATTTAACCCCCCCCCCCCCTCACACACACACACACACACACACACACACTAACCTAAACGCCCTACTGTTGACCCTAACACTAATTTAAACCCCCTAAGGGTGACTTTATTGCTAATTTAAACCTCCCCGATGCTGATCCTAACTTGATCAACTTAACCACTTCAGCTCCAGAAGATAACCCCCCCCCCAATGACCAGGCCATTTTATTTTGCAATACGGCACTGCGTTATTTTAACTGACAATTGTGCGGTCGTGCGACGATGTACCCAAATTACGTTTTTGCCCTTTTTATTTCCCACAAATAGAGATTTCTTTTGGTGGTATTTGATCACCTCCTGCGGTTTTAATTGTTTGCACTGTAAACAAATAAAAACCAACCATTTTTAAGAAAAAATAAATACAATTTTTACTTTCTGCTATAAAATATATTCAATGAAAAAAAAAATGTAAAAAATAAAATTTCTTCATCAATTTAGGACAATCTGTATTCTGCTACATATTTTTGGTATAAAAAAAAAAAATTCCCAATAAGCATATATTGAATGGTTTGCACAAAGGTTACAGCGCCTACAAACTATGGGAAATGTGTTTGTCTTACTAGTAATGGCAGCGGTCAGCGACCTATAACTGCACTGCGATATTGCGACGGTCAAATCGGACACTAACTGACACTTTTTGGGAACCAGTGACACTAATACAGTGATCAGTGCTGAAGAGATGCACTGTCACTGTAATAATGACACTGGCAGGGAAGGGAGTTAACATCGGGGGGGAGGGGCAATCAAAGGGTTAAATGTGTGCCTAGGTTGTGTTTACTCAGTGTGGGGGGGAGGTGCTTTGACTGAGGGAAGACAAAGGTCTGTGTTCCCGCTTTGCAGAGACACAGGATCCATGCCTTCCCCTCTGACAGAACGGTGATCTGCCTTGTTTACATAGGTAGATTGTCGTTCTGTGTACCCGCTGCTGGACTCCCGCGTGAGCAATCACAGCGGGTCGCCGACGGCACGCGTGCGTGCCCCAGAACCGTAAGTGTCAGATCAGGTACTAGGTATGTGATCTGGCGCTGAATGGCGGCCCTGCTGCAGCAGTATATGTACGGTGGGCGGTGGTTCTAACGCTGACCCTATTGCTAAATGAAACCCCCTAATGTTGACTCTACCACTAACCTAAACCCTCTAACACCAATGCTAACCCCCCCCCCTCCCCCGCCCGTGCGGGCTCTAAGCATAATCCAACACTAACCTAAACCTCTTAACAGTGATTGTAACACTATCCTAAACACCTAACACTAACAAACCCCCTAACAGTGACCCTAATGCTAACCTAAACCCCCTAACAGTGACCCTAATGCTAACCTAAACCCCCTAACAGTGACCCTAATGCTAACCTACCCCCCTAACAGTGACCCTAATGCTAACCTACCACCCAGCCAGCCCAGAAAGGAATGGCTCTGTCTGTGTTGTATATGTTTTGGAGGTGATCTCTGGGGTTCCGGATGTGTACTCACCGCTTTCTCTGGTGTGTCCCCCCCCCCCCCTTCAGCTGTACACCATCAGTGCAGACGCCGCTCTCTGTATGTGGCAGTGTGACACGGAACTGTCCCAGCTCCTCCCTCGAGCACCCAAGAAGAAGCCACCTGAGACCGAAGACATGGAGAAGGAGAAAGGGGAGGAGATTAGAGGAATAGCCAATCCTGCTCCAGAGGAAAATATTGGGAGAGTGCACTACAGCAGGAACACCAGGTGAGGCCCTGCCCCCTTCTGTGCCATACTGGGAGGAACGGGTTGCTATGGGCAATAAGAACCCGTCATCTTCTTCTCCCCCTCTTAATACTGGAATAGGAAGCGGGTGGCCCTCGTATTGCTGCCCTTCCTCTCTTATCAGATCTAAAATCATCTGTCATCTCTCCCTGCAGGCATTTCTTCAATAAAGATGGCGATTTCACCACGCTCACCGCTGCCGCCTTCCATAAGAAGCTCAACCTGCTGGTCACCGGATTCTCTTCGGGAACTTTCCATATCCATGAACTCCCGGAAATCAGCCTCATCCACTCACTCAGGTATCTGTGACCAGATAAGTCTCCCTCATTGACAACCATGTCCAGCCCGTTATCTCCTCTCCATATTTTCACCAGGACACTATGCTCCACCCACTCTTTAGTCTCTGATCTCCATCCTACCACAAGTGCACGTCATGCACCTCCCACCCTTCTGTCTCCCCTCCCCATTCTATCTAAACACCATGCCCTGCCCACTTTGACTTTCTTTTATCCTCCACCAGGACACTGTACCCTGCCCACTTCTGCCTTCCCTCCCCAATTCTACAAGAGCTCCATACCCTGCCTACTCTCCTTTCTGCTCCTTCCCGTTCCACCAGGACACAATGTTCCACCCATTTACCATGGGACATTCTCTCGTCTCCTCTCCCCTTTCTACCAGTTTACCATGTCCCACCCGTTCTCCTATCTCCCCTCCCCATTCTACCTAGGTACCATGTCCCACCCATTCTACCTAGGTACCATGTCCCACCCATTCTACCTAGGTACCATGTCCCACCCATTTTACCAGGGTACCATATCCCACCCATTCTTCTATCTCACCTCCCCATTGTTCCAGGACACCATGTTCTACCTTCCCTACCCACTTCTGCTTTCCCCACCCAATTCTACAAGGGCTCTATACCCTGCCCCCTCTTCTTTCTCCTCTTTCCGTTCCACCAGGACACAATGTTCCACCCGTTTATCATGGGACATTCTCCCGTCTCATCTCCCCATTCCACCAGGGTACCATGTCCCAGCCATTCCACCAGGGTACCATGTCCCAGCCATTCACTTACCCCACCTCCCCATTGTTCCAGGACACCATGTTCTACCCACTCCCTGTGTTTCCTTCCCATCCCACCGGAAAGCATGCCCCATCCCCTCTCTCCTCTTAATGTGTCTATCTTATTCTTTCTGTGGCAGCATCTCGGATCAGAGTATTTCCTCCATCACTATAAACAGCAGCGGGGACTGGATTGCATTTGGCAGCAGTGGTAAGTGGTGTGGTATCCCCCCCCCCTCCCCTCCCCCATGGTGTGCGCTTTGGGGGTAATTCTCTATCTTGTGTCTTCCAGGCCTGGGCCAGTTATTGGTGTGGGAGTGGCAGAGCGAGTCCTACGTGTTGAAGCAGCAGGGTCACTTCAATAACATGGTGGCCCTGTGCTACTCCCCCGACGGGCAACATATCGTCACCGGCGGAGATGACGGCAAGGTATGAGCATCCTCCTGTACTGTCAGTGTTTGCTTCCCAGTGATGCTCCAGTGATGCCCCCTTATGGTGCTCTTTATATTGCAGGTGAAAATTTGGGACACCAGTAGTGGATTTTGCTTCGTCACATTCACGGATCACACCAGCAGTATTACCGCGGTGACCTTCACCAGTAACGGACAGGCAGTGCTCAGCGCTTCATTGGATGGTACTGTCCGGCCTTCAGCTTATTGAGGTAATGCTGGGGTGAGGGGGGGAGGGGTGATTGGACTGAAGAGGGTGGGGAAGGAGGGAGATTAGACAGGGAGGTGAGGAGGAAAAGGGAGAAAAATTGGGTAGAAGGGAGAGGAAGGAGAACTTTGCTCATTATATAATGGACAAATTCTACAAAATGCTTCATCTCCATTTTAGGTATCGCAACTTCCGGACTTTCACCTCCCCCCGGCCAACTCAGTTCTCCTGTTTGGCGGTGGACGGTAGTGGGGACATTGTATGTGCCGGAGGGCAAGATTCCTTCGAAGTGTATGTATGGAGTATACAGACGGGGAGACTGCTAGACGTGAGTACTGCCAATATACACCCTGATCCATTCCATCAATCTACCCCCCCCCCCCCCGACCTCCCTCTGGCTTCAGCCTAACCCCCCTTGACCTCCCCTCTGGCGTCAGTCTAACCCCCCCTCCCCCCGTCTTCCCTCTGGCTTCAGACTAACCCCCCCCCAACCTCCCTCTGGCTTCAGTCTAATCCCCCCCCCAACCTCCCTCTGGCTTCAGTCTAATCCCCCCGACCTCTTTCTGGCTTCAGTCTAACCCCCCCCCCCCAACCTCCCCTCTGGCTTCAGTCTAATCCCCCCGACCTCTTTCTGGCTTCAGTCTAACCCCCCCCCCCCAACCTCCCCTCTGGCTTCAGTCTAACCCCCCCTGACCTCCCCTCTGGCTTCAGCCTAACCCCCCTTGACCTCCCCTCTGGCGTCAGTCTAAACCCCCCCCCCCCCCGTCTTCCCTCTGGCTTCAGTCTAACCCCCCCCCCCCCAACCTGCCTCTGGCTTCAGCCTAACCCCCCCCCCCCCAACCTGCCTCTGGCTTCAGCCTAACCCCCCCCCCTCCAACCTGCCTCTGGCTTCAGCCTAACCCCCCCCCCCCGACCTCCCTCTGGCTTCAGCCTAACCCCCCCCCCCCCCGACCTCCCTCTGGCTTCAGCCTAACCCCCCGACCTCCCTCTGGCTTCAGCCTAACCCCCCCGACCTCCCGGCTTCAGTCTAACCCTCCCCCAACCTTCCTTTGGCTTCAGTCTATGCCCCCTGACCTCCCCTCTGGCTTCAGCCTAACCAACCCCCCCCGATCTCCCCTCTGGCATCAGTCTAACCCCCTCCCTCCCTTCTTTTTATCAGGTGTTAGCCGGACATGAAGGACCAATCAGCAGCATTGCCTTTAATCCATGGAAGTCTGTCCTGGCCACTGCATCCTGGGACCAAACTGTGAGGCTGTGGCACATGACCGATAGCTGGAGGACTACGGAAACCTTCAGCCTCAATGCGGATGGTAAGTTGATGCGGGTAGGTCGCCCTGTCGGGGGTGATTGACTGACCGCTCCGGGCTACTCAGTTAGTTTTTTTTGCCACTTTTTAACAATCTCTCACCTTTCGGCCACTGTCAATCAATAGGAATCAGGCCCAATGCTCTATTAAAGTGATTGTAAAGGAAAAATGTTTAACCCCTTTAACACCGACCGTACGCAAATATACATTCTCAGCTTGAAGGGGTTATACCGGGGCATCACCCCGGTACCGTTCTTTTTTAGAGCCAGCGGTTGGCTGTTTAGTGGTACTGACCGATGTGGCTAAAAGCTACTCGGAAGGGGAGACTTTCCGCCACTCCTCACGGGCCTCCCGTTCCACCAGTAGCCCCCGAGCCACCATTCGGCGCGTCCTCCACCTAGGCTGAGACTCGTACAAATCCGGATTCGGCTCCGATCGGGTCTCCGAGTGTAACATCCCCGAGACGACGCCACAACGTCACTTCCGGTTTACATGGCTGCCAATGGCGCAGTTTTAAAAAGAAAAAAATTACAGTATTCAGAAGCGACGATTTTTGGCGATCTGAATACTTTTAAGTGTAAAGGAGGGAATTTGGGGTCTTTTAGACTTCCGATTCCTTCATAAAGAGGACCTGTCATCACCGCCTATTGGGCCCCATTCACACCTGAGCGTTTTGTAGCTTGAAGAAAAAATAAATGTATTCTCTATGGAGTTCACATCTTCACTCCAAAACGCCTGAAGCCCAAACAAGTTCTGGAACTTTTTTTTTTTTTTTTTTTTGGCAGATTACAGGTGGTTTTCAGCTTTTTACATTGGTGACCCTTTGACCCATACAAAATCACGCGACTTTCTGCTTGAAAACGTTACGCTCAGGTGTGAATGGGGCCTTACTGTCACATGGGATGTTTACATTCCTTGTGACAGCAATAAAAATGTTTAAAAAAAAATTTAAATTTTTTATATATATATATATATATATATATATATATATATATATATATATATATATATATATATATATATATATATATATATATATATATATAAAATATAAAATTTTTCCCCCCGCGCAGCAAAGAAAACTCATACATAAGTCGCACATGTAAACGGTGTTCAAATCACACATGTGAGGTATCACCGCGATCGTCAGAGCGAGAACAATAATTTTAGCGCTAGACCTCCTCTGTAACTCTAAACTGGTAACCGTTCATTTTATTTATTTTTTATTTTTTTTAAAGAGTCACCTATGGAGTTTAATTAGTTTGTCGCCATTCCACGAGTGTGCGCAATTTCAAAACATGACCTGTTGGGGTATCTATTTACTTGGTGTAACATCTTTCACATTTTATACAAAAAGATTGGGCTAACTTGACTTTTTTTGTGTCTTTTTCCCTAAAAATTGCATTTAAAAGACCGCTGCGCAAATACTGTGTGACATAAAAAGTTTGCAACGATCGCCATTTTATTCTCTAGGGTCTATATATATAATGTATATGCGTTTGGGGGTTCTAAGTAATTTTCCATCAAAAAATACGGATTTCAACAAATGTCAGAAATGGGCTTAGGCATGAATCAGTTAAAAAAAAAAAAAAAAAAAAAAAACATGTTATACTTGCCTGCTCTGTGCCAAGGTTTTGCACAGAGAAGCCCAGATCCTCTCTTCTCGGGTCCCCCGCCGTCGCTTTGAGCGCCTCCCCCTTGCCAAGTTCCCCCATGGCAAGCCGCTTGCTGTGGGGGGCACTTGTGCGTGCTCGCTCCTGAGCCGGTGTCTTGCCGAGGAAAGTTCCCCCGGCAGATAAGGACCCCCCTGTACGGCGCAGCGCTTGCGCAGTACGAACGACTACGGAGCCGCCGAAAATAGCCGAAGCTGAAAACCTTGAGTCAGCTGCACACGGCACCTGCGCCCTGAGTCCAGGTTCCAAGCCCCACCATCCAAGTGGACATAGAGGCAGAATAAAAAAGTGCAGAGCGAAGCGAGGCGAGCCCGCGAGGGGCCCTGTTACAGGCGCCATGTACAGCTGACTTACAGCTATTCAGCTTCGGCTATTTCTGGCGGCTCGTACTGCGCAAGAGCTGCACCTGCACAGTACAGGGGGGGTCCTTATCCGCGGAGGGGAACTTTCTCGGCAGAACACCGGCTCTCTGTGTCCATAAGACACAGCGAGTGTGGCTCAGCCCCCGCTCCCTCCTGACTGGCTGTGGTTGACATTGGCTCCCGCTGCTGTATCTCGCCCAATCAGGTGGAGAGCCTCGGGTCTCATGCACATCGCTGTGATCGAGATGGGGCATACGCAGGGGCAGAGGGGGAGCTGCACACTGAAAGTTCATGAAAGTAAAAGACCTTCAGCCTCTATATCCTCTTTAAACATTTGTGTGTCCCTCCTCAGCGCTAGCGGTCACTTTCCGACCGGACGGAGAGGAACTGGCGGTGGCTTCTCTGGACGGTCAAATCACCATGTGGGACCCCGAGAAGGGAACCCAGACTGGATCCATCGAGGGAAGACATGACCTGCAAATGGGCCGAAAGGAGTTGGACAAAGTGACCGCTAAACACTCTGCTAAGGGGAAGTAAGTGACACCTGAATCCCCCCCTGACTTCCTGTCACCTGACGATGTCGTGACCTTTCACCTTTACCATCTGACCTCTTGTCACACAGGGCATTCACCACGCTCTGCTACTCTGCAGACGGGCAGGCTCTTCTTGCTGGGGGGTCATCGCGGTTTGTCTGCATTTACCACACGAGGGAGCAGCTGCTGGCCAAGAAGTTTGAAATCTCCTGTAATTATTCTCTGGACGCCATGGAGGTAATGAGGTCTTCTCTGTCCGTCTTCATACTCGCCACTCCTATTGGTCCCTTGTGCCTACCCCGCCTTATCCTTGCTTTCTGTCACCACCCCTCTGGTCCTTCTGCCTCTTCTGGGGTCTGTGTAACACCCTCCCCCCCCCCCTTTCAGATCGTCCCTGCCTCCCCTCTGTGCTCTCTATCACCCCCCTCCTCTTGCTCTGTCATCTCACCCTACAGTTCTTCTGCCTCTTCTGGGCTCTCTTATTAAAACTTTTTTTACTTTTCTGGCAGGAGTTCTTAGACCGGCGTAAGATGACGGAATTCGGTAGTCTGGCACTAATTGATGAAGGTGCTGGAGACGAGGATGGGGTTGCCCTGAGTCTTCCAGGAGTGCGTAAAGGTGAATTTTTTATCCCTGTTTGGCTTCTTCCGACTGTTCAGATGTTCCAGTATCCGCTCACTGACCGTCTGTCTTCCCAGGTGATATGAGTTCCCGCCGCTTCAAACCAGACATCCGCGTAACGTCACTGCGATTCTCTCCGACAGGTCAGTGACCGAAACAGCACTGGGGTGGGGAGAGAAATCTGTGCCAAGGAGCACCAGGTGGGTTGGGGAGAGCTCTGCGCCAGGGAGCACCAGGGGGGTTGGGAGGAAGTGGTCTGCATTGGGGGGGAGAGCTCTGCACCAGGGGGGTTGGGGGGAGAGCTCTGCGCCAAGGAGCACCGGGGGGGTTGGGGGGGGAGAGCTCTGCGCCAAGGAGCACCAGGGGGGTTGGGGGGAGAGCTTTGCGCCAAGGAGCACCGAGGGATTGGGCTCTGCGCCAAGGAGTACCATGGGGCTTGGGGAGAGCTCTGTGCCAAGGAGCAGCAGGGGGGTGGGGGGAGCTCTGCACCAGGGAGGGTGGGTGGTTGAGCTCTGTGCCAAGGAGTACCAAAGGGATTGGAGGATAGCTCTGTGCTAAGGACCACCAGTGGGGTGGGGGGAGAGCTCTGCACCAGGGAGCACCATTTGGGGGGGGGGTTGGGGGTCTGTGCTCTGCAGCAAGGAGCACCGGGGGGTTTGGGGGAGAGCTCTGCACCAGGGACCACCGGGGGAGGGGGCTCCACTTTTCATCGCTCCTCCAGATGCACACATTCCCATTCCGCCATCCTCTCGTCTCTCTTGCAGGGCGCAGTTGGGCGGCCACATCCACAGAGGGTCTCCTCATCTTCTCTCTGGACTCCAGTACAGTGTTTGACCCGTTCCAGCTGGATGAAGAGGTGACGGCAGGGAGCATACGCCGAGCGCTGCGAGCGGCCCAGTGGACTCGGGCTCTGGTCATGGCAATGAGGCTGAATGAAGAGTGCCTCCTACAGGAGACTCTAGAGAGCGTGCCATGCACTGACAGTGAGTACAGGAGGTGGGGGAGGGGAGGTTGTTGTTTGGGGGCACACCTTTTCTCACCTGGAGATTTCCGCATTGACTCTTTGCTTTTCCCTCAGTTAAAGTCCTCTGCTCCTCCCTGCCGGAGCTGTATGTGGAGCGGCTGCTGGCGATCTTGGCATTGCAGATTGAACGATCGCGGCATCTGCAGTTCTATCTGATCTGGGCTCATGAACTGCTCATGCAGCACGGACAGAAGATGAAGAGTCGGTGAGATGATTGATCTGTACCAGACCCCTTATATACACACCATATATCACATATCGTATATATGAAGTATTGATGAGTACTGCCCCATTATGAAGTCCTCCATTTCCCCTTGAGTTTTGGGGGGGGGGGCGCTTATTACATGTGTCCTGCAAGTAGTGGGGTTGTTATACTTCTCCTGGGTGTAGGTAGGGGGTTATGTGCTGGGTGTGGGGGTGCTTACTACGTGTGTCCTCCTGGATGTAGAGGTGGCAGATGGGCATACTATATTTATTGTGGGTGTAGGGAAGTGTACTACATGTGTCCCCCTAGGTGAAGGGTTGGGGGGGGTGGGCGCTTAGTGCATGTGTCCTTGTGGCTGTATTGGAGGTGCTTATCCTGGGTGCAGAGTGAAGTACAACATGTGTCCTCCTGGGGGAGGTGGTGGTATAGCATGTGCCATCTTTGGTGTAGTGGGGGTACGGCCTGCGTCCTCCTGGGTGTAGTGGGGGTACGGCCTGCGTCCTCGTGGGGGTACGGCCTGGGTGTAGTGGGGGTACGGCCTGCGTCACCCTGGGTGTAGTGGGGGTACGGCCTGCGTCACCCTGGGTGTAGTGGGGATACGGCCTGCGTCACCCTGGGTGTAGTGGGGGTACGGCCTGCGTCACCCTGGGTGTAGTGGGGGTACGGCCTGCGTCACCCTGGGTGTAGAGGGGGTACGGCCTGCGTCACCCTGGGTGTAGTGGGGGTACGGCCTGCGTCACCCTGGGTGTAGTGGGGGTACGGCCTGTGTCACCCTGGGTGTAGTGGGGGTACGGCCTGCGTCACCCTGGGTGTAGTGGGGGTACTGCTACATATGTCTCTTTGGTTGTGCCCATCTTGGTGATGGGGTGGGGTGGGTACTTGGTGATGGGGTGGGTACTTGGTGATGGGGTGGGTACTACACATGTTCTGATCACCACAATATGACTTACCATGAAGTTTCCTCCCTTAGGTCGGTTTCCTTATTACCCGCCATTCACTCTCTATGGAAGAGCATCCAAACTCACTTCAATGACATCTCCAAGCTGTGAGTACCGGTGTTTCTCTGCCCCCCCCCCCTTACCCTTGTACCCGAGTGCCTATCCACCCCCCCGACTATCTGTCCCTTCCTCACCACTATACCCCAGGGCTCTCCCCCCAATACCCTACCTGAGTGCACCTACCCCTCACTCACCTGTCCCCTTTCTATCCCTGCTTGTAGTGTATATCAGAACTATCGGGGGGGAATAACTTTCTCTCTCGGTTTCTCCTTAGTTGTGACTGGAACCGATACAACATGAAGTTTGCGGTGTGCCTCTCCCGGCAGCGAGGGATGAAGAGGTCGGCGGAGGGCGGGGACAGTGATGTGGAGGGCGGGGACAGTGATGTGGAGGGCGGGGACAGTGATGTGGAGTTTGAGGTGGCGTTATCGGAGGACGTTGAGGAAGAGATTGCCGAGTGATGTGATGGAGATCTGAGATGGAAGAGAAGAACCGTCCTCAGGACCATGGAGAGGAGTGATGGGCGTTCGCCGTGTCCTCACCAAAACATCTTCCATGTTTTACAGAGAAAGTGATGGGATTCTGCTGGAAGGTCATCCGGTGTGCACACAGGGGGCAGAGACTGGTCTCATGGGGGGGGGCGCTGTCACTGTTGGTTGTGTCTCAGTGATATACGGGGACACTTCACTTTGTATTTCAAACTCCCAAATAAAGTTCTATATATTTTCTTATGTTGTTGCCACCAGATGTCTAATCCTCATCTACAACGTCTTCACAATTCCTGCTGGGTAAGGAGGTGATGCTGAGGGACTGATGTCATCTGCTGGGTGAAGTGCCACACTCTTTGCTCTTTACTGCGATTCAGCATCAAGTCTCTATACTTTGCGCTCCACGCTCTGCCTGTCTCTGTGCCCTGCACTCCACGCTCTGCCTGTCTCTGCGCCCCACGCTCTGCCTGTCTCTGTGCCCTGCACTCCACGCTCTGCCTGTCTCTGCGCCCCACGCTCTGCCTGTCTCTGTGCCCTGCACTCCACGCTCTGCCTGTCTCTGTGCCCTGCACTCCACGCTCTGCCTGTCTCTGCGCCCCACGCTCTGCCTGTCTCTGTGCCCTGCACTCCACGCTCTGCCTGTCTCTGTGCCCTGCACTCCACGCTCTGCCTGTCTCTGTGCCCTGCACTCCACGCTCTGCCTGTCTCTGTGCCCTGCACTCCACGCTCTGCATGTCTCTGTGCCCTGCACTCCACGCTCTGCCTGTCTCTGTGACCTGCACTCCACGCTCTGCCTGTCTCTGTGCCCTGCACTCCACGCTCTGCCTGTCTCTGTGCCCTGCACTCCACGCTCTGCCTGTCTCTGCGCCCCACGCTCTGCCTGTCTCTGCGCCCCCACGCTCTGCCTGTCTCTGCGCCCCACGCTCTGCTTGTCTCTGTGCCCCACGCTCTGCTTGTCTCTGTGCCCTGCGCCCCACGCTCTGCCTGTCTCTGTGCCCTGCGCCCCATGCTCTGCCTGTCACTGTGCCCTGCGCCCCACGCTCTGCCTGTCTCTGTGCCCTGCGCCCCACCTGTCTCTGTGCCCTGCGCCCCACCTGTCTCTGTGCCCTGCGCCCCACCTGTCTCTGTGCCCTGCGCCCCACCTGTCTCTGTGCCCTGCGCCCCACCTGTCTCTGTGCCCTGCGCCCCACCTGTCTCTGTGCCCTGCGCCCCACCTGTCTCTGTGCCCTGCGCCCCACCTGTCTCTGTGCCCTGCGCCCCACCTGTCTCTGTGCCCTGCGCCCCACCTGTCTCTGTGCCCTGCGCCCCACCTGTCTCTGTGCCCTGCGCCCCACCTGTCTCTGTGCCCTGCGCCCCACCTGTCTCTGTGCCCTGCGCCCCACCTGTCTCTGTGCCCTGCGCCCCACCTGTCTCTGTGCCCTGCGCCCCACCTGTCTCTGTGCCCTGCGCCCCACCTGTCTCTGTGCCCTGCGCCCCACGCTCTGCCTGTCTCTGCGCCCCACGCTCTGCCTGTCTCTGCGCCCCACGCTCTGCTTGTCTCTGCGCCCCACGCTCTGCTTGTCTCTGTGCCCCACGCTCTGCTTGTCTCTGTGCCCTGCGCCCCACGCTCTGCCTGTCTCTGTGCCCTGCGCCCCACGCTCTGCCTGTCACTGTGCCCTGCGCCCCACGCTCTGCCTGTCTCTGTGCCCTGCGCCCCACCTGTCTCTGTGCCCTGCGCCCCACCTGTCTCTGTGCCCTGCGCCCCACCTGTCTCTGTGCCCTGCGCCCCACCTGTCTCTGTGCCCTGCGCCCCACCTGTCTCTGTGCCCTGCGCCCCACCTGTCTCTGTGCCCTGCGCCCCACCTGTCTCTGTGCCCTGCGCCCCACCTGTCTCTGTGCCCTGCGCCCCACCTGTCTCTGTGCCCTGCGCCCCACCTGTCTGTGCCCTGCGCCCCACGCTCTGCATGTCTCTGTGCCCCACGCTCTGCATGTCTCTGTGCCCTGCGCCCCACGCTCTGCCTGTCTCTGTAACCTGCGCCCCACGCTCTGCCTGTCTCTGTAACCTGCGCTCCACGCTCTGCCTGTCTCTGTGCCCCGCGCTCTGCCTGTCTCTGTGCCCCGCGCTCTGCCTGTCTCTGTGCCCCGCGCCCCGCCTGTCTCTGTGCCCCGCGCCCCACGCTCTGCCTGTCTCTGTGCCCCGCGCCCCACGCTCTGCCTGTCTCTGTGCCCCGCACCCCACGCTCTGCCTGTCTCTGTGCCCTGCACCCTTCATAAAATATATGCACACACATCACTGATCACCCCAATATACACCTCCCCATATATACAATACATACTCCGTATACACCCACCCTCCCGCATACACATTAGTGTTTTTCTTTTTATTGTTTTGTGTGTTTATTTTGTATGTATTCTGACAATTCATCGACATTTCATTCTTCTAGTGATATTTACGTCTCGCACACCATAAGAGAATCAGATGAACATTTCCCTCCGAGGAACGATCGTACGATTTTCTCATAGTGTGTGTGGGAGCCTCCAGTGTCACTTGTATTGGTTGGACTGGATGGATTTGTGTCTTTTTTTCAAATGGGCTAACTATGTAACTGACTAATTATAAGAGTCTTTAAAAAAGAAAAATTTGTTCCAAAAAAAAAAACCCCCCAAAACTGTTTATATGTAAACAAAAAGTGCCAGAAAAGGCCCGGGAAGGTTAGGTGGTTAACATCTCGGGGGGGAGGGAACCTGCGTCCTTCTCAAAGGACTGAAAGAAAAGGAGTGCTGTGACCACTAGGGGGTTACCGTTCCTGGATGGATCTGACAATAAAAACTGTCTGTGCTGTCAGCAGAGAGACCAGACTATCATCATCTACAAAATAAAAAGGAAGGATATGTCTGGGTGATGCTGGGCAATACAGACAAAGAACCCCCCCATTATGGATGGGTGGTCAGCATAACCTACCTGTTTGTGAACACCTGCGTCCCCCAATGGACTCCTAGAAATAGATTCCCCCTCCCCCCAGGCCTTTACTGACACTTTTTTTGTAAACATTAGTATTTTTTGCTAGAAAATTACTCAGAACCCCTAAATATATATATATTTTTTTTAGCACTGACTCGGTTAAATTGATGATAGGCAACTCCTATCCTCATATTGATTAGTGGTTCCAAATTAATAATAACTACTGCAGTAGGGAACAGACACAAAAGATACGCTCAGCATCTTTCCAAATAACTGTTCTGCTTTGTTATGACGCAATTGAAGGTTTTTATACACATGATTACGTAGGTATCACATTAATATTACAATTGTACATTTATGATAATGTTATGGAAATGATTAAGAGCTCCAATCGAGCCCAAGGTTATCTGCTGCTGTCTCTAATTTGAAAAGTGTTGATATGCATGCATATAAAAGTAAAAACACTCTGAGACACGCTCAGCATCGTTACTGTTACACTTCTAATTTATTCAAGGCGGTGTTAATGTTTTATACACACAAATACGTCATTGCTATGTTAGTCTAATAGGTACATCTCATTGGTTAAGAAGATAAAGAAGATGGAGAATTTTCATAACGAGGTTTGGCTGTCCTTGGTCTTATCTTCAGTTCCGCGTTCTTCTGATGTGTGGGATGTAGGGGGTACCCGCCATCTTGAGAAAATATAGGAACAGAGCAAATCTGTATACTTATATAATGAGTAAGGAGAAAAATATGTATGCACATAAGAAAATAGACATTTTCAGATTACTATTATTATCTACATCACATTCCTTCACAATCCCCCCTAAAATGACTATTTTCTCTTTTCTGTCCCTAATACTAAAAGTCCCACTTTAGCCTGGCCCTTCTCCTCAGCAACTCTTTTTGGCTGTATATAGAATTGGGCAGCAACTGTTCACTTCCTTCCTCGATACAGCTGGAGAGGTGCAGTCAGGGGCTATCTATCCCTATAACCCTATAGGATTGTGAGATTTTGGACAGGCAGTGACTGTAGAGGAGTGAACGGTTTGTCATCTTCCATCATAAGGAGGTCCTCTTCTTCTTGGTGGAGAAATGTAGGTGTGCTATTGTCTACAGCCTTGCTCATTAACTTCTTTACAAAAGGTAGCATACAGCATACAATCAGGGCTAAAAGAACCAGGATTATTAATACCGTTACCCGTATCTGGGTGAGCACCTTCTGCCACCCACTCATCCAGCTAAAATATTGGTCCCATGGGTCTGTGATACCTGAGTTCTTCTTCAACTCCAGTGACAGATCTTCTAATTTCTTTATAGCTAGAGTAACTTTACCATTTGGCCCAGTATTATCAGGAATGTATGTACAACAGGTTCCCGTTTTTTCCTATGATTTTACAAAACACCTCCTTTCCCAACTAGCACCATGTCTAAGGCCATCCGGTCCTGGAATGTCATGTAGGAAGTGGGGGCTAACTGGTCAGCAATTCCCTGGAGGGCATCTTTAGTGTAATTTACAAATCTCTGTTGGTTATAATATGTGTAGTGTCAGGTCACCTAGAGGCTGGGTGACAGATGCACACCGTTGGGATCAGGAATGCACCGCAAGGTAGTGGTCCCTATGGCTGACTGCTGCGGATTGTACCCTGGGAGGTTCAGGAATCAGGTCTACTGGATCACTGACACAGATCCCACTGGGAGCTAGAGCATAGATTCCCCAGGGCGCGGAGTCTAAGAGCCAGCAGGTGTTCACCAGAGCCTCTAGTGGTGAGGATGGACTGCGCTGCAGTCTGGCTCCAGGTCGCGGCCTCGGGGTCTCACAGCTCACGCTCACACAACAGGAGAAGAGGAAGGAGGCAGCAGACTGGAACAACAAGGAAAGTAAGGTACAAGCCAAGGTCGGTAACCGGAATCAGATGTAGGAAACACAGCAAGTACACACAGAGGCTAACACACAGTGGTTGATCAGCACTGCTGGCTTGCAGTGCACAGGTTAATATAGGGTTCCCTGATAGGGCCTGGGGTGGGGCCATGCTTAGAGGAGAGGTTACAAAAGCAGTCAGGTGAGGGTCAGCTGGTCTCTAGAGATGAACACATGGAGACAGGTATGCTGATCGACAAACTCTATTGCATAACCATGACATGTAGTTAATCCAATCTACATTCTTGCTGACAGTTGTTATGGGGATCAAAGACTCAAAACCAGCTTTTACCAGATCCCTGGCTTTAAACTCATCAGGGACCCCCCTTGTAACCCCTATGACATGTATGTATACATGAGGATCAAAGCTTCCGGAGAGAGCTGTTCGCTTCCTCCTCTGACTGTGTGGCATACATATATGTCCTTACCGTCAGGGATATCACTGTACCAATGGCATCACCATGAAGGGTCAAACGGACAAGGTACTATGTCACAGTAATCTAAGGTAAAGGTGGTCACATGTGTACCTGAAGAGTTACACTAAAACGTAATTATGTTATCATTTTTGTGATGGCCACTTCCTGGGCCCCTCCCCCCTAGATCAAACAGAAAAAGGATATGCAGCACCCGAAAACACGCTCTCCTGCAGTGATAAGCGTGCATTCAGGTGTTCTTCCTGGCCAACTTGACTGAGGTAGCTGTGGTCAGCAAAACTTGGAATGGACCATCATAACTTGGCTCAAGGATCTCCAGACAGTAGTTAGTGTGTTCCTGTATCTAATTCAGGATCTGGAATGGAAGAAAACACCTGGACATCCATTCAGGTTAATTCTCGTGATAATGTGGTTACATAATTAGTCAACACATCAGACTGTAACTGTAACTGTTGTAGAAAGTAACAACCAAGTCTGGGAGCTGAACCAAACAAAATTTCATAAGGGTATAGGGCATGTTTCCCCCGGGGGTGTGTCTGACACTGAACAGGGCAATGGGCTAACTGTCTGGCCAACTCATGTTAGTCTCTTGGGCCATCTTTAACATCCTGTTTTTAGTGTCCCATTCATCCTTTCTACCTTCCCGCTACTTTGAGGGTGGTATGGGATGTGTAGTGCCAACTGAACCCCCAGTGCTGCCCAAATCTCTTTAGTAAGGGTTGTTGTTAGGGCTGGTCCCTGATCTCTCAATATCAACTCTGGGACCCCAAATCTACATACTATCTCACTCAGTAGTTTCTTAGCTGTGGTCCTGGCAGTCATGACCACTTCCACTAGGGCGTATTCGAATCTGCCACTTCTTGGCACTTGAGAATGATCAATTTGCATCCTCTGGAATGGGGTATAGGGCTTTTGCCAGGTGCTTCTTCTGTGCTTCTTCTGTGCATCCTGGGTTACATTTGGTGCAGATAATGCATGATCTGCAGAAGCTGTCGGTCAGTGGAGTAACTCTTGGTGCAACACTTGTTGATAAGAGAGTTCATAAAAGTGGAGTAACTCTTGGTGCAACACTTGTTGATAAGAGAGTTCATAAAAGTCTTTGTCAAGTGGGCAGCTCCATGTGCCCATTGCACCACGGCTGGGTACGTAATCTTGGGTAGACAAGGCTTCTTGTTGCACTCGAATAGTCCATTTCTGAGAGTTGTTCCTCTCCGTTTCCAGCTTTCCTTCTTATCCGCACTTGTTGTTTCCTGTAGTTCTTTTAGATAAACTCTGTCCACTGGGAAAGTCTGTAAGGTAAGCACGGGGTGGTCTTCTTCTACCACCCTGCTGTCCACTTCCCGTGGACCACCAGCTGTCTGTTTGGCAGCTGTATTGGCTCGATGATTGCCTTAAGCTTCCTTTGAGTTCATTTTGTCGTGTGCTTTACTCAGAATAGTCACTTGGGTTGTGAGAAGCAAGGCATCAATCAAGTTTTCACAGGTGTTCCTGCAGCCATCAGGAATCCTCTGTTCTAGATAACACCATAATCATGGGCAATGTTGAAAGCATATCTTGAGTCCATATGAATGTTGGCTCTTTTTCCCTCTGCCCATTTACATGCTGTAGTAAGTGCTTACAGCTCTGCCTCCTGTGTAGACATCACCAGTGGTAAGGCTTCAGCTTGTAGAACAGTGTTTTCAGTGGTGACCGCGTGTCCTGTGCGGTCACGGGGGTAACAAGTCAAGACTCTACTCCTCCTCCTTTCCCCCCTCGAGAAGTGGAAGAAGGGTGGTAGGGTTCAGTGTTTGACAACTTAATAGAGTAATGCTGTCCAGTAGGAGGGAACACAGGAGTCCCAAGTGTCTGGTAGTGGACAAGTGTTTCGGCTGGATCTTGGTTGAATATGGCAACAACGTCATGGGGAGCAAGCAGAACGAGGCAGTGTCCGAGGACCAAGTTCAAAGTTTTGTCAAGCAAGGCTTGTGTAGCAAATCCAGCTCGCAGACACAATAGGCCTCTTCTTGCTACCGCATCCAGCCGACAGGAATAATATCCTATGGGGCGTAGGCTGATGCCGTGTGATTGGGTGAGTACACCTGCAGCATGTCCCAGACGTTCGGATACAAAGAGCTTGAGCGTTTTGTCGTAGTCTGGGAACCTTAGTGCCTGAGATGGCACACTTGAGGGCCTCAAACTTAGATATTTCTTCAGGAGACATCTGGAAGGGGTCTGATTGCAGATCATCAGTAGGAAGGCTTCTGGAATCCATGCTCTGCACTAGGAAATTAGTCCAAGGAAAATGACAGGTGTTGAGCACCACTGCAATTTGGGCTTTGAGGCTCTGCAGCCCTGGTTGGCAAGATAGCACAACAGGCTTTCTGAGGTGACTTCAACAGGGGGTAAGTCAGCTGCACAAAGGAGAAGGTCATCAACATGTTGGAAGAGAATCACTTCCGGGTGTTCCTCTTGTCATGTGTCAAGGATGATAGCCATAGCTTTTGCAAACTGGCTTGGAAAGTTCTGTGCCCCTTGTGGCACAACTGTTTAGGTATGTTGCCGTTTCTTTCCGTGGATGAATGCAAAAAGGTACCAGCAGGAGGGGTGAGGGTGGACACTGAAGAAAACTTTGTAAGGTCCATCTCTGTGAGGTATTTTGCAGTCAAAGGCATCCACAGCAGGTACCTGGTTCTCCTTTAGGGGTTCTCTTCTTGGGGTTATTGTGGTTTCCGGGGCAATGAAGCGCCCTCTTTTAGCTTGACTGAAACTGGTGGCACCTTTAAGTGACCGTTGTCTTCCGGTCCTGTGGACCATAGGCACGCAGGGATTCTGTCAAGTACTTCCTGCAGTATTGAACTTGAAGTTTTTTTTTTCTTCATTAAGTGTCATCAGGAGAGGCAGAGAACACAAGGCAGATGAGTCTTCTAAAGATAGGGGAGTATGTAACTTCATCCCCCCTTCAGGCGTGTCCTGATTGAGGCCTGTAGTCTGGACAACACATCAGCTCCTAGTAGATTCAAGGGACATGTAGAGGACACCACAAATCTGGCAAGCAAATCAGGAGGTGGACTGGAGCCATCCATTCTTACGCAGGAAACATCAATAGTGGAAAGGAAAGAATTATTAGGCAGGTTCACCGCCCTCAACACACTTTTGGCTGCACCCCTGTCAATGAGGAAAGTGGTAGGTTTTTCATCTGGGACATCTTGGGGCTCTGCATTCTTTTCTGAAGTGACCCCGTTTCCCACAGATGTAACAGGTGATCCTTTCCCTGGTATTGGGCAGTGGTGGTGGACTAGTGTAGGCGGGATCTTCGTCATGGGTTACCATGAGGGGCGTTGGTTTTTTACCTTTTTGATTTTCTATACCTCTGGTCACCAACAATAAATCAGACATTTTCATTGAATGGTATTCAGGGCGGGCCACCATCAGGCCTTTTCTGATATCCTCTCTGAGCCCTGAAACAAAAGCAGTTGATAACATGTGTGTGTGTGTGCCTTTATGAGTCTAGCATGATACTTCTTCACAGACTCCCCTTTATCTTGGGTAATATCTTGGATTGTGGTCTTCTGATCCGTCAACTTCTCTTTTGCCCAGTCGTGGAGTTGTGCACAGAACTCCACGCCTGAGGTGTAGGATGTGGCACTTGTCAGGCAGGCATCATTGAAGGCCATCTGCATGACTGGCCAAAAGACATATCCTGCTTTGATTTGGCATAGGCTGATCAAGTCTCTCCAGGCAGCTGAGTAAGTTTCTTGTATCTGCACTATCCTGTGGTAGAAGGGAATTGGCTGCTTCTCTGGGTCAGGCAGACTTGTCACTAAGGCCGCTGCTTGTGATAGAGTAAAAGCGACATACATCACTGGTGCCCCTTCTGGTAACCGAGACTGTTGTTGGGGCAGGGTCTGGCAAGAAGCACTGTTCTTTACGGTTGCCAGCATGTGTTTGAGATCCTCTCGGAACTGAGAGTCTGGAGCCGGATTGGGGGTTAAATCAGTGGGTGGCCTTGCTGCCTGCTGTCGGGCTTCCCACTCAGATGCTTCTTCATCATTAACATATCCGGCCTGGGAATGTGATGCTCCCGTATTGGGGAAGACAGGTGTGTGGTATGAACCATCTTGGTTTAAAACAGGGAGGGCTGGGTACAGGCTGTTTAAGCTTACTGGGTGTACCAAGATGGCCGCCGGCAGGAAGTGCACTGGACTGGGTAGAAAGTGAAGGCATGGGTGCACTAAGATGGCCGCCGGGCTGAGTTGTCACAGTGGGTTGTGCTTGGGTGGTGAGAAAGGAGTGGTTGTTAGACGGAGGGCAGTGCTGTCCCTCCCCTCCTTTGTTTCAAGTTCCAACATATCATCAGCTCTGTGATACACATACATAATACAATCGCCATCTTTCTTAACTTCCTTTATCCAATTTTCTTTATCACACAGGATTTTTCTCCCTGTTTTCTTCAGCAACATAACTTTCGCCACTTCTTTCAACTTTGTTAACTATTTCAACATCTTCTTTGCAATATCACTTTTTTTACAATATCACTTTCTTTTCTCTCGTACAACCAAGGGGTTAATATTTTTCTCAGCGTTCTTATCAGCAAATTCCTTTCTCCGGTTTAGAGTTGTTCTGACCCATCTCCCCCTCCTCTCTCAGGGCCTCCTAAGACGTAACCAAGGTCTCTAACTCTGTTTTGTTCGTCTGCCGCAGTCTCGGCTGACGGTTTGAAGGGGGAATGAGGACAACTAATGGTTTGATGACCCTCCTCTCTGGCTCTCTGTTCTATCACTTCGAGGGTCTGCCCAAACCCCCCTGTCACCGGGTAATGTACGTTTAATCTCAGTACAAGCACGTCAGGGGTAGTAGGGAGCAACGGCTTGTGACCCAACAGATCCTTCGGGTAGCCTCCTTCTCTGACTTTCACCAGTCCCCACCCCCTCTCATGTATAGCAAACAATAAACCACAAATACAATCACGACAGGACATTACACCTGCCACTCTTCGAACTGCAAAATTTCAGCAGGCTAAAATAACCACAAGGGCAGACCACCCTGCAAAATAAACCCGTTTATAGACGTTTGCTACAAGGGAAACAATCTCATCTCAGAGGCCGAAAGCTCATCTGGAGATGAGACTACCCATTCACACATGTAGCACTTCAGGCTGCAAAGCCAGCAGCTGAAATTCCCCTCAAAGGTTCGTCGAACCCAGAGTAACCCGTCTATAATGTTTGCCACACGGGAAACAATCTCATGCCAGAGGCCGAAAGCTCATCTGGAGATGAGACTACCCATTCACACATGTAGCACCCTTAGACTGCTGAGTTTCGTAGCCCAAAGAATGGCAGACAGTGAACAAAAAATACAGTCAGCAGAAACCCATCGGCAGGTTCGTTAAAACAACCTCAGGCGAGGAAATACCTGCCTCTAAGACAGTCTCAGCATACCGACAGAATCCAGCCGTCAACCGAAAGATAAGAGAGTCGTACAGTGGTAAGAATATAAATCAACTCACCGGTACTGTTAGGGCTGCGCAAACCCCACTCTCATTAATCAGTTAACGCCCGAATGCTTGTCGCGGTATAACTTCGACTGTAGCCTGAGGTCCCGGGTTTCGGCACCATCTGTTATGGTAATGATTAAGAGCTCCAATCGAGCCCAAGGTTATCTGCTGCTGTCTCTAATTTTGAAAGTGTTGATATGCATGCATATAAAAGTAAACACTCTGAGACACGCTCACAGTATTACTGTTACACTTCTAATTTATTCAAGGCGGTGTTAATGTTTTATACACACAAATACGTCATTGCTATGTCAGTCTAATAGGTACATCTCATTGGTTAAGAAGATAAAGAAGATGGAGAATTTTCATAACGAGGTTTGGCTCTCTTTGGTTTTATCTCCAGTTCCGCGTTCTTCTGATGTGTGGGAGGCAGGGGGTACGCGCCATCTTGAGAAAATATAGGAACAGAGCTAATCTGTATACTTATATAATGAGCAAGGAGAAAAATATGTATGCACATAAGAAAATAGACATTTTCAGATTACTATTATTATCTACATCACATTCCTTCACAGTAGTGCCTGATCCCAAATTCATCCCACAACTTAACATGAATAAAGTCCCTTTCTGTCTAGTGTTAATGTCACCCTTGATCCATCCTGCTCACATAGATAGCTGTTTCTCTAGCTGTTTACTCTGCATGATTCTTAGTCCCTGTGGACTTTGGTAACCCAGTTACCCAATGTGGATCCCTGTCCACTCTAACCATTAATCTAGGGGCTCAGTATAGGCGGAACCGCACCTTCGGCTCATATATAGCGCTCCTCTTGCGCTGGGCATTTTTGAGGGTCTCTTACCCTTCATTCCCTTACTTAATTCAATGCCCATAATGACTGGCCAGTCTTCTCTCTTCTCTACATGTGCCTATACCCTCTTGCCTCTAAACTACTTTATCTAGCAGATGTACTACATATACCTGTGAGCAGCACTATTCTTCCCTTTCTTATCTATAACACTCGGATGGACAATAGACAGTGACAACATATAACCACCAATCAATACAGTTCTTTTAAGGGGAGTAAAATAGGTACCCTTTGTCCCGAAAATGCCTTACCGATCAAGGAAGTCTGATAACTCAAATGTAAGCAAAAGGCTTACCTCAGCCGGCTGATTATCAGAAATTCCCGGATCGTCTCAAGCTCCTCGTTTCGGATACTCAGGGTCACCTGGAATCCCCTCCTAAGGCAAAGCTCGCCATGCATGACTCGGTTAAATTGTTGATAGGCAACTCCTATCCTCATATTGATTAGTGGTTCCAAATTAATAATAACTACTGCAGTAGGGAACAGACACAAAAGATACGCTCAGCATCTTTCCAAATAACTGTTCTGTTTTATTATGACGCAATTGAAGGTTTTTATACACATGATTACATAGGTATCACATTAATATTACAATTGTACGTTTATGGTAACAAGGGGCGTAACATAGACAGGCTTATTCTAATCAGGACTCAAAAGAATGTAAACATTTACTGAAAACTTTATTAGTGCTGTGTGCACAGTGAGAGCAGTGTGCGATACATACAAAATACAATACAATTATATACAGAACTTACAAATTTCCATTACAGCACAGACCCTAGAGAATAAAATGGCGATTGTAAATTAAAAAGAAAATCACAATTTTTTTTTTTATGTCGCACGTTATTTGCGCAGCGTTTTATTTTTTGCATTTTTGGGGGGCAAAACAACACCTTAATGAATTTTATTGCACACAAACACAATATGTAACCCGATTTTTTTGACAAAATATAATAGATGTCGTTACACTGAGTAAATGGATACCTAACATGTCACTCTTTAAAACTACGGTACTTAAAAATCTCCATTACATTTTTTTACAGGATACCAGTTTGGAGTTACAGAGGTGGTCTAGTGCTAGAATTATCGCTCTCGCTCTAACGATCGCGGTGATACCTCACATGTGTGGTGTGAGCGCCGTATGCAGTCACTTCTGGGATGGGGCAATTTAATTTAATTTATTTTTTTCTTATTTATTTTACTCTTTATTTTTTCACTGTTCCTTTATTTTTTTTCGCTTTTATGCGTTAATTTCTGCACGCGAGCATGGAGGGATGGGGGCGCTTGCATTTTTTTTAATGTCTCTATTTTTATATCAAATTATTTTATATTCTTTATTGTATTTCTTATATATTTTATTTCCTGACAGGCTCCATGGCAGCATACGTGTGGGTAGGCTCCGCCTCCATAACTACCCAATAGGACCCCCTCTCCCATAAATCTTTGCTCTAGGCTGCTATCCATGTTCCTTTTTTGTCCTCCTCCGTAGGACCAGGTGTTGGTTCTCCTACCTGAAGAGAAAACCTCCCTACGATCGATGATGCCGAGTGCCAAAGATTCCTCCGATAGGCCCTGACTATTAGCAGGGTATGGAGTGTATAGCAGAGTAGCGCTGAAGATTGGATCGGTTCATCCATGTGCGTACGGTCTGTTTGCCTAATGTTTCAGGCGACCATTATCTGCTGCCAAGTCCGGTGTGTGTGTGTATGGATGGCGTTCCTCGGCCCAGGTGATCGTAGGTGGAGGGGTAAGTTTTTACATTTCATTCACATATGGCAGCAGTGTTTATGTGTATATACCTCTGTGTGTTTTTTTCCTGCTTCCTGGTATCCTAGATTGGCGCTGACGCTCTCTGCGTTCCAGCAGCCGCTCTCTCTGTGACTTCCGGGTACCGGCGTACGTTCTGCGCATGCGCGGACCCAATACGAAGTCGAGGCTTGGTTCGCGCATGCGCGCGAGCGTCTCGCGTCTGACGTCGGCGATGACATCACGGGCGCCACTTTTAAAAGCTGTGGAAAGCTTTCAGAGCCCTGGGAATGTTCGTGGGGGATATGGCGACTTCCCGGGGCTACTATCTTGGCGGTTCAAGGTAAGACAATCTCTATTGTCTGGGGGTGGAGGTCTGTTGTCAGTCAGCTGATCCTGTGAATCTGTCTCTGCAGCTTCCTATTGTATTGACACTATGGACTCCTCACTGCCCCCTAGTGGCCAGCCCGCTTGTAGCTCGATAGTGCCATAACCCGGGCCACAGGTGGGAAGTCTGGTTTCCTCCCTCAAGATAGACGCCTACAAAATCAGAAACGCAGTTTTCCTAGAAGACAAAACTCTGATCGCGCTAGGGATGCGCGCAGCTACAGACCTGGTCGGGAGTTCTCTAGATCCTGGAAAGCCAGGCAGTCTTCTTTCAAGAAACCCGCAAAAGGGGGTTCCTCTGGCAACCAGGACGCCACAAAGTCCTTTTGAGATTGGGCCCGCTCAGGCATGCCAGGTGGGGGCTCATCTTCGCCACTTCGGGCATGTCTGGGCGGCCTCAATCCGAGATTACTGGACCGTCAAGACGGTCTCCTCCGGTTACAAGTGGGTTTTCAGCAATACCCCAAGACTCAGATTTGTTCCCACAGCTCTTCCAAGTTCAGAAGAGAAAAAGCAGGTCCTATTAACCTACGTGAGCTGTTTATTGGATCAAGGTGCAGCCGTCCCTGTTCCAGAAAACGAACAAGGCAAAGGCATGTATTCTCCTCTGTTCATGATACAGAAGAAAAACGGTACATGGAGGCCAGTAATAGATTTAACACATCTCAATTCTTTTATCCGAAAAGAAAAGTTCAAAATGGAGTCTTTAATTACGATCCAACATTCAATACATCTGGGAGATTGGATGATTTCAATCGATCTGGAAGATGCATACTTTCACGTGCCAGTGGCAACAGAGTTCCAACAATTCCTCCGCTTTGCGGTTGGCAATCAGCATCTGCAGTTCACATGTCTACCCTTCGGCCTAACAACGTCACCTCGGGTCTTCTCAAAGGTCCTGTTGTCGGTTGTGGCTCTACTCCGTATCAAGGGGGTTCGTCTCCACCACTATTTAGACGACCTACTTCTCCTAGCTCAGAACGAAGATCAACTGTTAGAGCACAGGAGCTTAGTCATCTCCACCCTGCAGAAATTCGGGTGGCTTCTGAATCTAGAGAAGAGCCATTTAGAGCCAACACAATCTCTGGTGTTTCTAGGGGCTCACTTCAACACATTGGAAGGCACCATCTCCCTTCCAGAGGAGAAGATTGGAGTGATTCGAGACAGAATACACGCGGCCCTTGCGTCGTCTCACCTCTCAGCTCTCATGACAGCTACCATTCCTATGGTGAAGTGGGGCCAATGGCATACACGACCCTTCCAAAAAGGGTTCCTTCAACAATGGGATTCTTCCAGCCAAGTCCAGCGCATACATCTTACGTCATCCATGAGGATGTCTCTTCTTTGGTGGCTTCAAGGGAAGAATCTGCGCAATCACCATTCAATCGTGCCCATCTCATGGGTCACGTTAACTTCGGATGCCAGCAATCGAGGTTGGGGCGCTCACTGCCTTTCAGAAGTGGCGCAAGGCCGATGGGGTTTCCCTGCTCGAGGGATTGTCTCCAACATTCTGGAGCTGAAGGCCGCCTTTCAGGCACTCCTGTCATTTCGCCATCTAATAGAAGGTTCATCTGTGATGCTAAGGTTGGACAATACAACCGCGGTGGCTTACCTAAAGAAGCAAGGTGGAACTCGCAGCTGGTCTCTGCTACAAGAAGTGGAGCCAATAATGAGCTGGGCTCAGAAATATTTGTCCAACATCTCGGCAGTTTACATTCCGGGGATCCAGAATGTACAGGCGGACTTCCTCTCGAGAGTGCAAATGGACAACAACGAGTGGTCTCTCCACAGAGAGGTGTTCGAGTGGCTTCTGACCCTGGGAGTACTTCCAGAGGTCGATCTATCTGCTTCTCCATGCAATCACAAGATGCCCAGATATTATTCGAGGTTCAGAGACCCTCAGGCTTACGGGATAGATGCTCTCTCAGATCATTGGAAGTTTCAGAAGGCTTATGCCTTCCCTCCGGTACCGGTGATTCTGCAATTCCTCCGGAGGCTCAGAACAGAGAAGGTGGAGATCACTGCAGTGATTCCTTTCTGGCCCAACAGGCCGTGGTTTCCTCTGTTATCACTCCTGAGTTATCAAGACCCAGTTCCCCTTCCTCTCAGGCCGGATCTACTGTCGCAAGGCTCGACGTTACACCCATGCCCATCTTGCCTACACCTCAGGGTGTGGTTCTTGAGAGGGAAAGGCTTGAATCCCTAGGCTGTCCGGAAGAAGCTATTCCAACTCTTCTTAGTGCCCGGAGGGGAAGTACGAACAGAGTATACGAACGGATATGGTCTAAATTCTCCGATCACATGTCTTCCCGGTCAAATCCGTGTAAGTCTCCAGCAGTAGAAGACATTCTAAGTTTTCTCCAATCAGGGCTGGACCTATCTTTAGCAGTCAGCTCACTAAGAGTGCAAGTTTCAGCCATCTCGGCCTTCACAGGAGTATCTTGGGCTAATCACACATTAGTCCATTAATTCTTTAAAGGAGCTATCAGGCTTAAACCTCAAAGAAGACCTAGGTTCCCCAAATGGGACCTTCCTATTGTCTTGGATTTTCTCTCCAATCTCGGATCAGATCCTGACAAACCTCTTTCCATGAGAGATCTCACGCTCAAGACCACCTTCTTAGTAGCTGTGACATCGGCTAAAAGAGTGTCAGAGATTAGAAATTTAGGTTCAGAAGAACCTTTCCTAACCTTCTTTCCAGATAGGGTAATGTTGATTCCCATGCTTGGGTCAAACCCTAAAGTGACCTCAGTCTTTTCAAAATCAAGAGATTGTACTTCCTACTTTCAGAACAATGGACGATCAGGATGTTTATCCACTTGACGTAGGCCACGCTCTAAAGCAATATCTGGAGGTCACAAGTCCATTCAGACAAACGGAATTCCTTTTTGTTCTTCTCCATGGTAAAAACAAAGGAAGGCGAGCTTCGGTCAGATCAATTTCTTCTTGGATTGTGCAGACCGTTCAGAGGGCATACAAGGCAAAGGGCTTGGCTCCTCCAGAGGCAGTGACGGCTCATTCAACCAGGAGTATCTCGACCTCGTGGGCAGCTTCACGGCATGTCGCGCCTGAAATCATTTGTAGAGCGGCTTCCTGGTCTTCTATTAACACATTTGTTTCTCATTATTGTGTTGAGCCTGCGGCTCTGTCATCTATTAATTTTGGTTTACAAGTATTGTCGGTTGACAATGTAAAATAAATTTGGTTTCTTTGCTCAAACATTTTTGCCCGCCCGTGTGTATTTTTGGGCGAGTTATTTCCCACACGTATGCTGCCATGGAGCCTGTCAGGAAAACGGAAAATTTATATCAAATACTTACCGTAATTTTCCTTTCCTGATAGGCTCCATGGCAGCAGGAGTCCCTCCCAAAATGTCTGGAGTAGGCTAGTTATGGAACATGGATAGCAGCCTAGAGCAAAGATTTATGGGAGAGGGGGTCCTATTGGGTAGTTATGGAGGCGGAGCCTACCCACACGTATGCTGCCATGGAGCCTATCAGGAAAGGAAAATTACGGTAAGTATTTGATATAAATTTTCCGTTTTTTTTGCTAGAAACATGACATAGAAATAGAACCCCCAAACATTATATATGTTTTTTTTTTAGCAAAGACCCTAGAGAAAACAATGGCGGTTGTTGCAACTTTTTATCTCACACGGTATTTGCGCAGCAATTTTTCTAACGCGTTTTTTTGGGGAAAAAAAACTGTTTTGTGCTTTTAAAAAGAAACAGTAATGTTAGCCCAATTTTTTTGCATAATGATGATGTTATGCCAAGTAAATAGATACCTAACATGTCATACTTCAAAATTGTGTACGCTCGTGAAATAGCGCCAAATTAAGGTACTCCCCATAGGCAAAGCTTTAAAATTTTTTACTGGTTACATGTTTTGAGTTACAAAGGAGGTCTTGGTCTAGAATTATTGCTCTCGCTCTACTGATCGCGGCGATACCTCACATGTGTGGTTTGAACGCCATTTTCATATGTGGGCGGGACTTAGGTATGCGTTCACTTCTGCGCGCGAGCACACGGGGACAGGGGCGCTTTAATTTTTTTTTTTTTTCCATTGTTAATTTTACTTTTTTCTTTTTAGTTTGGCACTTTAAAAAAAAAAAAATATATATGTTGATTACTTTTATTCCTATTACAAGGAATGTAAAACATCCCTTATAATAGGAATATGGCATGACAGGTCCTCTTTACAGTGAGATTTGGGGGTCAATAAAACCCCACATCTCACCTCTGGGCTGGGAAGCCGAAAATAAAAAAAATGATCTTGGATTCCCAGCCGAGACGGCGCCGTTTGTTTGAATGCAGAGGCCGGGCGCGATGTTATAACGTTCATAGAGACTCTGGTGACCATCTCTATGGTAAACATCCGGGGCTGGCGGATTCGTTCTCCGACTCACCGATGGAAGCAGTGAGTCAGTGTAAAACACCCGAGGGCGGCGGGAGGGGGCGGTGTCCCCTCTCGCCACCCGTAAGAATGATCAAGTGGGGGAACAGCCATTATGATCATTCTTGTGGTGTAGGGAATCGCCTGTAGCTGCACCCATCATTCAGATATACCCCCACAAAGTCAAGGACGTCATATGCATAGTTGCCAACATTGCAAAAAAAAATGTGGGACACTTTTTTGGCTGTAGGCGGAGCCGTATAATAATTAGGGGGTGGGGCATTCGTTTGTGGGCGTGGCTTAACAAGAGAAAACAACGCAGCCGAAAAATGGGCGTGGTCTATGTGAAATAGTGGGCGTGGCTTAAATGGGCGTGGCTCAAAGGGGTGTGGTTAGAGTCTGAGATGAATAGGGGATGGAGAGTGAAAGGGGGGGAGAGGGATGGAGGGACAGCAGCCTCAGATCCTACATAACAATAGAAATATGTGTATTCTAGAAAGTTTAACAATCAGCAGATAAAGATACTCCAAACACCTGGTGTTAGCTCTTCAATCATCCCGGCACCATGGTTGTTATGGTGTCAGGATGATTGAAGTGCATTATTTCTATTATTACATTGTAATATAAAAATAAATCATTCAACTCACCATAATGCAGAATCAGTGAGATCCCTGAGCGTGTCACCTGCCACGTCGCCTGCCACCAGCAGAGTCCATCCTTTCATCAGGTGTCCCCAGCAGAGTCTGTCCACGTATCAGGTGCCCTCGGCAGAGTCCCTCCTTGCATCAGGTGCCCCCAGCAGAGTCAGTATAGACCCCCTCAGTGCAGACCCCCCCTCAGTGCAAACCCCCTCAGAGCAGACCCCCCTCCATCAGTGCAGCCCCCCCTCCATCAGTGCAGACCCCCTCAGAGCAGACCCCCCTCCATCAGTGCAGACCCCCCTCCATCAGTGCAGACCCCCTCAGAGCAGACCCCCCTCCATCAGTGCAGACCCCCTCAGAGCAGACCCCCCTCCATCAGTGCAGAAGCCCTCAGCAGACCCCCCTCCATCAGTGCAGACCCCCCTCAGCAGACCCCCCTCAATCAGTGCAGACCCCCTCAGCAGACCCCCCTCCATCAGTGCCGACCCCCCTCCATCAGTGCAGACCCCCTCAGCAGACCCCCCTCCATCAGTGCAGACCCCCCTCCATCAGTGCAGACCCCCTCAGAGCAGAACCCCCTCAGTGCAGACCCCCTCAGCAGACCCCCCTCCATCAGGGCAGACGCCCTCAGCAGACCCCCCTCCATCAGTGCAGACCCCCTCAGAGCAGAACCCCATCAGTGCAGACCCCCTCAGCAGAACCCCCCCCATTAGTGCAGACCCCCTCAGCAGAACCCCCTCCATCAGTGCAGACGCCTTTAGCAGACCCTCCCCTCCCATAACGCCCCCCAGACCCCAGCAGTGAGCACATAGATAGAGCGGCTGCCGGTGCAGCGTCCGGCGCCGTGTGTTCAGTGGAGAGGGGAGGGGCCGATCCGTGCGAGAGGAGAAGCCGATTGGCTGCACGGATCGAGCCCCCTTCCCCTCTCTACTGAACACAAGGGGGAGCGATCAAGCGGCGGCGGTGGGACCAGCCACCATTTTACTGAAGCCCGTTCCCAAAAATGCAAATTGCAAACATTCCCGATTTTCCCTGGGCAAATCCCGATTCAGGACAGCCTCCGACCGGGAAGAGGGTCCCAAAATCGGGATTGTCCCGGGAAATTCGGGACTGTTGGCAACTATGCATATGATGGCCGGCGGGAGGGAAGTGTTTCTATGGGCATTCCATTCTGCTCCATTATTCTCTATGGGCATTCCACTCTATATATCTAATTCTATTTCCGCCCACAGTCTCCTTGTCTCCGTAATCCCGTGTGTGCGCACTGGGATCAAAATATTCAAGCCTCTTTGTATCTCGCGCCGTCTGTCTGTGACGTGCCAGTCACATGTTAACCATGATGCCCTTAGGATCTTGACGAGGCATTGCGGGATGTCAGGGCTGACGTCTACACGAGGAAATGACGCAGCCCCTACATGTAGAAAGAATTTTTCTGGCAGAGGCTCTGCTTGCCGGTGTCTTGCCGAATAAGTTCCTTCGGCGGATAAGTTCCCCCCTGTACTGCGCAGGCGCAGCGCCTGCGCGGTACGAACTACTACCCTGTTTCCCCGAAAATAAGACCTAGCATGATTGTTGGTGATGGCTGCAATATAAGCCCTACCCCCCAAATAAGCCCTAGTTAAAGTCCTTGTAGGTCTTATTTTCAGGGAAGGGCTTATTTTCGGGGAAACAGGGTAGGGCTTATTTTGGGGGGTAGGGCTTATATTGTAGCCATCACCGACAATCACGCTAGGTCTTATTTTCGGGGAAACAGGGTAACAGCCGCCGGAGATAGCCGAAGCTCAAGATCGACAATCAGCTGTACACGGCGCCTGCGCTCTGGGTCCAGGTTCCTTCCCTTCCATCCAAGTGGACCTAGAGGGGGAATCTAACAGAGCCGAGCGAAGCGAGGCCGTGCCCGAAGCGTGGCGAGCGAAGCGAGGGGCCCTCTTACAGGCGCCGTGTACAGCTGATTTTCAGCTATTCCGCTATTTCCGCCGGATCCTACTGCGCAGGCGCAGCGCCTGCGCAGTAGAGGGGGGAACTTATCAGCCGAGCGGAACTTTCTCGGCAGAACACCGGAATGAACGGGGATCCGGCGCATGCACGGTAAACGTCTCCACTCGGGAATACAGCTGTAACTTCTAAACTAAACAGGTAAAAAAAAAGCTACTAGCAATCGGTTTAAAATATCGATATGGACAAATAAGTGTAAAGTGAAAATTTTGACTATACAACCGCTTTAAAGTCTATGGGCATTCCATTCTGCATCCATTATTCTCTAATTATTATCAGGTATGACCTCTAGATGTCAGCAGAGAGGAGAGCGGCGCTGTATTATCAGGTATGACCTCTAGATGTCAGCAGAGAGGAGAGCGGCACTGTATTATCAGGTATGACCTCTAGATGTCAGCAGAGAGGAGAGCGGCGCTGTATTATCAGGTATGACCTCTAGATGTCAGCAGAGAGGAGAGCGGCGCTGTATTATCAGGTATGGACTGTAGATGTCAGCAGAGAGGAGAGCGGCGCTGTATTATCAGGTATGACCGCTAGATGTCAGCAGAGAGGAGAGCGGCGCTGTATTATCAGGTATGACCGCTAGATGTCAGCAGAGAGGAGAGCGGCGCTGTATTATCAGGTATGACCGCTAGATGTCAGCAGAGAGGAGAGCGGCGCTGTATTATCAGGTATGACCTCTAGATGTCAGCAGAGAGGAGAGCGGCGCTGTATTATCAGGTATGACCGCTAGATGTCAGCAGAGAGCGGAGCGGCGCTGTATTATCAGATATGACCGCTAGATGTCAGCAGAGAGGAGAGCGGCACTGTATTATCAGATATGACCTCTAGATGTCAGCAGAGAGGAGAGCGGCGCTGTATTATCAGGTATGACCTCTAGATGTCAGCAGAGAGGAGAGCGGCGCTGTATTATCAGGTATGGACTGTAGATGTCAGCAGAGAGGAGAGCGGCGCTGTATTATCAGGTATGACCGCTAGATGTCAGCAGAGAGGAGAGCGGCGCTGTATTATCAGGTATGACCGCTAGATGTCAGCAGAGAGGAGAGCGGCGCTGTATTATCAGGTATGACCTCTAGATGTCAGCAGAGAGGAGAGCGGCGCTGTATTATCAGGTATGACCGCTAGATGTCAGCAGAGAGGAGAGCGGCGCTGTATTATCAGGTATGACCGCTAGATGTCAGCAGAGAGGAGAGCGGCGCTGTATTATCAGGTATGACCTCTAGATGTCAGCAGAGAGGAGAGCGGCGCTGTATTATCAGGTATGACCGCTAGATGTCAGCAGAGAGGAGAGCGGCGCTGTATTATCAGGTATGACCGCTAGATGTCAGCAGAGAGGAGAGCGGCGCTGTATTATCAGGTATGACCTCTAGATGTCAGCAGAGAGGAGAGCGGCGCTGTATTATCAGGTATGACCGCTAGATGTCAGCAGAGAGCGGAGCGGCGCTGTATTATCAGATATGACCGCTAGATGTCAGCAGAGAGGAGAGCGGCGCTGTATTATCAGATATGACCGCTAGATGTCAGCAGAGAGGAGAGCGGCGCTGTATTATCAGCTATGGCTGTAGATGTCAGCAGAGAGGAGAGCGGCGCTGTATTATCAGGTATGACCTCTAGATGTCAGCAGAGAGCGGAGCGGCGCTGTATTATCAGGTATGACCTCTAGATGTCAGCAGAGAGGAGAGCGGCGCTGTATTATCAGGTATGACCTCTAGATGTCAGCAGAGAGGAGAGCGGCGCTGTATTATCAGATATGACCTCTAGATGTCAGCAGAGAGGAGAGCGGCGCTGTATTATCAGGTATGACCTCTAGATGTCAGCAGAGAGGAGAGCGGCGCTGTATTATCAGATATGACCGCTAGATGTCAGCAGAGAGGAGAGCGGCGCTGTATTATCAGATATGACCGCTAGATGTCAGCAGAGAGGAGAGCGGCGCTGTATTATCAGATATGACCGCTAGATGTCAGCAGAGAGGAGAGCGGCGCTGTATTATCAGATATGACCGCTAGATGTCAGCAGAGAGGAGAGCGGCGCTGTATTATCAGATATGACCGCTAGATGTCAGCAGAGAGGAGAGCGGCGCTGTATTATCAGGTATGACCTCTAGATGTCAGCAGAGAGGAGAGCGGCGCTGTATTATCAGATATGACCTCTAGATGTCAGCAGAGAGGAGAGCGGCGCTGTATTATCAGGTATGACCTCTAGATGTCAGCAGAGAGGAGAGCGGCGCTGTATTATCAGATATGACCTCTAGATGTCAGCAGAGAGGAGAGCGGCGCTGTATTATCAGGTATGACCGCTAGATGTCAGCAGAGAGGAGAGCGGCGCTGTATTATCAGATATGACCTCTAGATGTCAGCAGAGAGGAGAGCGGCGCTGTATTATCAGATTTGACCGCTAGATGTCAGCAGAGAGGAGAGCGGCGCTGTATTATCAGGTATGACCTCTAGATGTCAGCAGAGAGCGGAGCGGCGCTGTATTATCAGATTTGACCGCTAGATGTCAGCAGAGAGCGGAGCGGCGCTGCAGTGGCGGGAGTTGTTGGTGGGGGCGGGACCGGAAGTGACGCAATGCGCTGCTCGGGGTCGGGAGCCATTAGCTGCTGCACGCTGCATGACTGACCGCTTCTCCCTCCGCCAACCCGGGAATACCGACCGACCGGAGCCTCGGTGAGAGATGAGCGGAGTGATGATATCGATGCGATCTGTGGGGGGGGGAGGGGGATTTGTGATGATTGGGGGTCCTGGTAGAGTTGGGGGGTTTTTAGATCTGGGGGGGGGGAGGGGAACCGGGGCCCTCCAACTGTTGTGGAACTACATTTCCCATGAGGCCTTGCAGGGCTGGCAGATACAATGACTCCCAGAGGGATGATGGGACTTGTAGTTCTGCAACAGTTGGAGGTCCCCAGGTACCCCCCCCCCTCTGATCTGGGGGTAGTGATGGGGGAGGGGACCGCAGAGCATGCTGTACGTTGGGGGAGGGGATCCAGTTATTGGTGGTTTCTTATGAATGTAGGAGGAGCCAGTGGCGTCCAATCAGGTTTTAGCGCAGTGTGTTGGGTATCTGGTCGCTGGGAGATGTTGGGAGGTTGTAGGCGGTATGGGGGGGGGGACTCCGCCTACTTCTCCCCGTGTTGCTACGGGAACTGGTTGGTCATATTCCGGTCCCGGGACGGAGATCTTGTATATCGGCTCTCATTTGTGGAGTGTTGGATGGGGGGGGAGGGGTCTCTCAGTGACTTTCACCATAAGATGACCCCCTGACCCCAACATGACCCCACCAACTACTCCTCCCTCACCCCAACTTCACCAACCAATCCCCAACCATTCTGACCCCAACATAACCATCTGACTTTTTCCTGACCCCCAACATGACCATCTGAACCCTCCCTTACCCCCAACACTTGACCCAAACATCCAACATAGTCATGTTGACGTTTTGGTGTCAGGTGGTCCTCTACTACTCCCTCACCCCAACATGACCCCTCACCAATCCTGACCCCCAAACATGAGCCCAACCCCACCAACTACTTCTCCCTCACCCCCAACATGATCACCTGACCCCAACACAACCATCTCCTCCTCCCATCACAACCATTCAACCCCGATATGACCCCTCACCAATCCTAACCCCCAAACATGACCCCAACACCACCATCTGCTCCTCCCTCACCTCAACACGATCACCTGACCCCAACATAACCATCTTCTCCTCCTATCACCCCAACATGACCCCTCACCGATCCTAACTCCCAAACATGACCCCAACCCTACCATCTACTCCTCCCTCACCCCCAACATGATCACCTGACCCCAACACAACCATCTTCTCCTCCTATCACCCCAACACAACCATCTTCTCCTCCCATCACAACCATCTAACCCCGATATGACCCCTCACCGATCCTAACACCAAACATGAGCCCACCACCACCATCTCCTCCCTCACCCCCAACATGATCACCTGACCATAACTCCTCTATCTACTCCTCCCTCACCCCCAACGCGATCACCTGACCATAACTCCTCCATCTGCTCCTCCCTCACCCCCAACGCCCTGACCTGACCCCTCACCGATCCTAACGCCCAAACATGACCCCAACACCACCATCTACTCCTCCCTAACCCCAACATAACCATGTGACTCCTCCTTAACACCTCAACAGAACCATGTGACCCACCTCCCTCACCATAACACAGCAATATGAACTCTTGACCCCAACATCTTCTCTTTCACCCCAACATGACCCCTCACCAATCCTAACACCCAAACATGACCCGCAACACCACCATCTACTCCTCCCTCACTCCCAACATGATCACCTCACCCCAACTTAACTATTTTCTCCTCTCTGACCCCAACGTGACCACCTTACCCCAACCCCACTATCACCTGACTTTTCCCTAACACCTCAAACCATCTGACCCTCCTTGACCCCGACGCTCCAACACAACCATCTGACCCCAACACAACGCTTCACCAATCCTAACACCCAAACATGACCCCCAACACCACCATCTACTCTTCCCTCACCCCAACGTGATCACCTGACCATAACTCCTCCATCTACTCCTCCCTCACCCCCAACGTGATCACCTGACCATAACTCCTCCATCTACTCCTCCCTCACCCCCAACGTGATCACCTGACCATAACTCCTCCATCTACTCCTCCCTCACCCCCAACGTGATCACCTGACCATAACTCCTCCATCTACTCCTCCCTCACCCCCAACGTGATCACCTGACCATAACTCCTCCATCTACTCCTCCCTCACCCCCAACGTGATCACCTGACCATATCTACTCCTCCCTCACCCCCAACGTGATCACCTGACCATATCTACTCCTCCCTCACCCCCAACGTGATCACCTGACCATATCTACTCCTCCCTCACCCCCAACGTGATCACCTGACCATATCTACTCCTCCCTCACCCCCAACGTGATCACCTGACCATATCTACTCCTCCCTCACCCCCAACGTGATCACCTGACCATAACTACTCCTCCCTCACCCCCAACGTGATCACCTGACCATAACTCCTCCATCTACTCCTCCCTCACCCCCAACGTGATCACCTGACCATAACTCCTCCATCTACTCCTCCCTCACCCCCAACGTGATCACCTGACCATAACTCCTCCATCTACTCCTCCCTCACCCCCAAAGTGATCACCTGACCATAACTCCTCCATCTACTCTTCCCTCACCCCAACATGATCACCTAACACCCCATCATAACCATCTACTCCTCCCTCACCCTAACACAGCAACATGAACACTTGACCCCAACCTCCCATCTACCCCTCCCTCTCCCCAACATGATCACCTTACCCCAACCTCCCATCTCCTCCTCCCTCACCCCAACGTGACCACCTTACCCCAACCCCACCTGACTTTTCCCTAACGCCTCAACCGAACCATCTGACCCTCCTTGACCCCCACGCTCCAACATAACCGTCTGACTTTTTCCTGAGCATGACCACCTGAACCCTCTCTTCCCCTGTCATGATCACTTGACCCTAACACCCCAACATGGTCATGTTTTGGGGTTAGATGGTCATCTACTCCTCCATCACCCCAACATAACCATCTGACCTCTCTCTCACCCTAACACAGCAACACAAACACCTGACCAAAACCCCACCATCTACTGCTCCATCACTCCAACATGAGCACCTGACCCCAACACCACAACATATGCATCTACTCCTCCTCCCTTGACCCTGACATAACCATCTTCTCATTCAACCTAACACCCCAACATGCTTAACTAAACCTTCACTAACACCCCAACATAACCACCTGACTTTTTCTTGACTCCAGCGTGGCCAACTTAATCCTCTCTGACCACAACATGACCACATTACCCCAACATATCCATCTTCTCCCTCACCCCAACATAACCATCTGACTTCTCCTTGACCTCAAAACCCCAAACACACCCCCAACATGATCACTAGACCCCCAACACCCTAATGCCAACATCACCACCTAATTGAACCCTCTCTAACCTTTCCCCAAGCTACTAGAAATTAGAATGTCTCCAAACTCGGAGGCGTAACCCTTAGAATACCTGGACTTACCCCCCCAATATAAAGCAACTTTCCTCACCCAAAGTTTTACATACCCGAGTTCTGCATCTGAGGAATGGAGGTGAGTATACATCTGGGGGGAGGGCGGATCTATCTTCTGAAAACCAATGGATTTCCCCCAGTGTCCTGCAATTTGAAATGTATCCTAACCAGAAATTTGTGTTAGTTTTGGATGAAGTGAGGAGGGGAAATCCCTGTGATTGACATGTCGGCTCCACCCCTCTACTTGTTATTGCATCATTGATGCAGAAACTCCAAGGGGAATCCTTCAATGGGGACACTTGGCTGTTTATAGCTCCTCCATACGCATTACAATATGAATATACGATCTCCTGACGATCTGCCAACGACTATGTAGCACAGGGTCCTCCCTGATTGGATAGATCAGGGAGGTCCTCATATTACATAGATTTGGTAGATCTAATGTTGATTGTATGGCTGTAATGTGTTTGGTAACCCTAAGAACGGGTTGCAGTTCCTCACTAGGAGACCCTCCCACTACATTTTTTGTGTCGACCGGAAGTGAAGGGGACATCCTCGCCTCTGGGGACCCGGGAAGTGAAGGGGGACATCCTCGCCTCCGGGGACCCGGGAAGTGAAGGAGGACATCCTCGCCCTCCGGGGGCCCGGAAGTGAAGGGGGACATCCTCGCCCTCCGGGGGCCCGGAAGTGAAGGGGGACATCCTCGCCCTCCGGGGGCCCGGAAGTGAAGGGGGGACATCCTCGCCCTCCGGGGGCCCGGAAGTGAAGGGGGGACATCCTCGCCCTCCGGGGGCCCGGAAGTGAAGGGGGGACATCCTCGCCCTCCGGGGGCCCGGAAGTGAAGGGGGGACATCCTCGCCCTCCGGGGGCCCGGAAGTGAAGGGGGACATCCTCGCCCTCCGGGGGCCCGGAAGTGAAGGGGGACATCCTCGCCTCCGGGGACCCGGGAAGTGAAGGGGGACATCCTCGCCTCCGGGGACCCGGGAAGTGAAGGGGGACATCCTCGCCTCCGGGGACCCGGGAAGTGAAGGGGGACATCCTCGCCTCCGGGGACCCGGGAAGTGAAGGGGGACATCCTCGCCTCCGGGGACCCGGGAAGTGAAGGGGGACATCCTCGCCTCCGGGGACCCGGGAAGTGAAGGGGGACATCCTCGCCCTCCGGGGGCCCGGAAGTGAAGGGGGACATCCTCGCCCTCCGGGGGCCCGGAAGTGAAGGGGGACATCCTCGCCCTCCGGGGGCCCGGAAGTGAAGGGGGACATCCTCGCCCTCCGGGGGCCCGGAAGTGAAGGGGGACATCCTCGCCCTCCGGGGGCCCGGAAGTGAAGGGGGACATCCTCACCTCCCCCCCCCCCCCCCCCTTTTTTTTTTTTATCCAAAATTTTAAAATAACTTTAAAGCTGAACTCCGGAGAATCACCGAAAACACGGGTGATTTACATGTATGGGGGAGATTTTTATTTTTTGCTGCACTTGTGTAGTCGTCAGAACACAAACTGCTGGGAGCCAAGTATGTGATGACCTCTCAGCATGGGTCCATTTGCGTTGTCTGGTGTTGGTCTGAATAAGACCCCCCCATATTGAGAGAATGGATTCTCCCTACCTCATGCCTCCTCACCCTACCTGTCAGGGGTCCCCCCCACCTTCCCTTCTGTAGCATAACATTCCCATCCCTGGTTGTGCACCCCCCCCCCACTCTTTTTTTTTTTTTTTTTTCTCTCGTATGATTGGTTGCCTCTCTTTTATGGTTCATCTGATTGTATGTTATTTCCTCTCTTCCGGCAGATCTGATTGTCATGGTTGAAGTGTGATACCCACCCTTCCCTATCCCCCCCTGCCCCCCACCCCCCCAGCTGCCTCCATGTCTGAGGGAACCGTTCCCACCCGTAGAATCGGCACCCGAGCCGCGGTTCGCCAGGAGAACTCAGCCATGGCGGAGTCTGAAGCCACCACCACAGCCACTACCACCACCACCACCTCAGAGACCTCCTCTTCCCAGACCGTCCCCCCCTCAGAGTCACCAAAGTTGGAGATCAAGGTGGTCCCGAAAGAGGAACCTATGCCAGAACCCGTGGAGACCCCCACTATGCCGTTAACAATGCCTGTGACCACGGCAGCCACAGTGACACTAGTGACCACAGCGTTACCGGTCTCCACTACCCAGACCTCCACCCCCACCATTACCACCCCTGCCTCCACCATCACCACCCCTGCCATCACCGCCGTCCAGGTAAAGGACGCTCTGTTGCTCCAGCCACTGGGGCCGAGTCCCTTCACCGGCCGGAAACGGAAAGCCAATTTCTCCAACGAGGAGACTGAGACGCTGGTGAAGTACGTGGTCAAACATTTCAGTGCTCTTTACGGCTCGGAGGCGCTCCGCACAGAGTCCACCCGCAGGAACCAGAGGCGCAGCCAGCTGTGGAATCAGATCCAGAAACATGTCAATGAACTCGGTTACACCCCCCGCAGCATCGATGACCTCAAACACAAGTGGCGGGACCTCCGCCTGGAGGTGAAGCGGAAAATCACCCATCGCAAAACCGGCAACAAGGCGCCCACGCCTCCCGGGGTCACCCCAATCATAGACACTAAACTCACCCCATTGGAGGAACAGGTGGCCTCCACCATCGGACATCACTGCTCTTTGGATGGAGAACAAGAGGGCCTCTACATCGAGCCGGGTGAGTGAGCATCTGGTAGACGGGCCCATTCCGCTCCTGTCTCTCCTACTTCCCCTCCATTCCCTGTAATAGAAGAAGAGGTATTACAGAGGAAATAACGATTGTCTCCCCTGCAGATTGTGTAAGTTTGTCCACTTGCAAAGAAATGAAGGGTCTATAATTTTTTATCATAGGTGTATTTTATATGATAGAGACAGAGTATCAACCAAAAACACCATAATAGAAATGTTATAAATGGAGTTGCAGTTCAGTGAGTAAAAATAAGTATTCGATCCCCAAGCAAAACATGACTTAGTAGTTGGTGGAGAAACCCTTGGTGATCACAGAGGTCAGACGTTTCTTGTAGGTGGTGATCAGGTTTGCACACATCTCAGGAGGGATTTTGGTCCACTCTTCTTTACAGATGTTCTCTAAATCCTTAAGGTTTCTTGGCTGTCGCTTGGCAACTAGAACTTTCAGTTCCCTCCATACATTTTCTATAGGATTAAGGTCTGGAGACTCCATGACCTTAATGTGCATCTTCTTGAGCTACTCCTTTGTTGCCTTGGTGGGATGTTTTGGGTCATTGTCATGCTGGAAGACCCATCCATGACCCATCTTCAGTGTTCTGGCTGAGGGAAGAAGGTTCCCATGCAAGATTCTACAATACATGGCCTCGTTCATTGGCCCCTCAATGTGGCAAAGTCGGCCTGTACCTTTTAGCAGAGAAACGACCCCAAAGCATCATGTTTCCACCTCCGTGTGTGACTGTAGGGATAGTGTTCTTTGGGTAATAATCAGGATTTTTTTTCCACCAAACAGTCGAGTTAATGCCAAAGAGCTCAATTTTGGTCTCATCTCACCACAGCACTTTCTCCCAATCCTCTGAATCATTTAGATGTTCATTGGCATGACTGCACATGGGTCTTCCTGAGGAGGGCGACTTGCTGTGTTTGGAGATGGTCAACATTTTTCTATGACCCTAAAAACCCCATCCCTACAGCTTTGGGGCTGTTTCTCTGCTAAAGGTACAGGCCAACTTTGCCGCACTGAGGGGCCGATGGACGGGGCCATGTATTGTAAAATCTTGGATGAGAACCTTCTCCCCTCAGCCAGAACACTGAAGATGGGTCGTGGATGGGTCTTCCAGCATGACAATGACCCAAAACATACCGCCAAGGCAACAAAGGAGTAGCTCAAGAAGAAGCACATTAAGGTCGTGGAGTGGCCTAGCCAGTCTCCAGACCTTTAATCCTATAGAACATTTATGGAGGGAACTGAAGCTTTAAGTTGCCAAGAGACGGCCAAGAAACCTTAAGGATTTAGAGAAGATCTGTAAAGAAGAGTGGACCAAAATCCCTCCTGAGATGTGTGCAAACCTGGTCACCACCTACAAGAAACGTCTGACCTCTGTGATCACCAACAAGGGTTTCTCTAACTACTAAGTCAAGCATTTGATCCCCAAGCAAAACATATTTTACTCACTGAACTGCAACTCCATTTGTATCATGTGTGTGTTCTGGATTTTTGGCTTATATTCTGTCTCATCATATCAAATACACCTATGATAAAAATCATAGAACCTTCATTTCTTTTTTGTAAGTGGGCAAAACCTACACAATCTGCAGGGGAGCAAATCATAATTTCCCCCACTGTATACCCCCCTCTCCAGTGTCTGCTACCTCTTCTCCATTCCCTGTAATAGAAGAGGTATTATACTCTCCTCTCCGGTGTCCCGTGTCTCCCACCTCCCCCTCTAGTCTCTGTAAGACCCCTTTCGCACTGGGGCGGCCTTGGCACTAAAGTGCCGTTTTTAGGCCGCTAGTGGGGCACTTTTAACCCCAAAAAAGTGGGTTAAAACTCCAGTTTTGCAGTGCTTTGAAAGCACTGCCCATTTATGCTGCTTGCAGGACTTTTTCTAACGTCCGTCCCGCAAGTGTACTGCCCCAGTGTGAAAGCACCCTTTGCAATGAATGGGAGGCAGTTTTCAGGCGCTAAAACACCTGAAAACTGCCTCAGTGTGAAAGGGGTCTTATAGAAGAGGTATTCTACTCACCGGTGTCCTGTCTCTCCTACCTCCTCTCCATTCCCTGTAATAGAAGTATTATACCCCCCTGTCCTGTGTCTCCTACCTCCCCTCCATTCTATATAATAGAAGAGGTATTATACCCTCCTCTCCGGTGTCCTGTGTCTCCTACCTCCCCTCCATTCTCTGTAATAGAAGAGGTATTATACCCTCCTCTCCGGTGTCCTGTGTCTCCTACCTCCCCTCCATTCCCTGTAATAGAAGAGGTATTATACCCCCCTCTCCGGTGTCCTGTGTCTCCTACCTCCCCTCCATTCTATATAATAGCAGAGGTATTATACCCCCCTCTCCGGTGTCCTGTGTCTCCTACCTCCCCTCCATTCCCTGTAATAGAAGAGGTAATATACCCCCCTTACTGGTGTCTCCTCCCTCCCCTCCATACCCCGTAATAGAAGTGGTATTATACCCCCCCTCCGGTGTCCTGTGTCTCCTCCCCATTCTCTGTAATAGAAGAGGTATTATACCCCCCTCTCCGGTGTCCTGTGTCTCCTCCCTCCTCTCCATTCCCTGTAATAGAAGAGATATTATACCCCCCTCTCCGGTGTCCTGTGTCTCCTCCCTCCTCTCCATTCCCTGTAATAGAAGAGGTATTATACCCCGCTCTCCAGTGTCTCCTACCTCCTCTCCATTCCCTGTAATAGAAGAGGTATATACAATGGAGAAAATAACGATCGTCTCCCCTGCAGATTGTATAAGTTTTGCCCACTTACATAGAAATGAAGAGTCTCTATAATTTTTATCATATTTGTATTTTATGATAGAGACAGAATATCAACCAAAAATCCAGAAAAACATGATACAAATGTTATAAATGGAATTGCAGTTCAGTGAGTAAGTATTTGATCCCCGAGCAAAACATGACTTAGTAGTTGGTGGAGAAACCCTTGTTGACAAGCACAGGGGTTGTGATTGCGACCTCTGAAATCCAGCCTTCCCACCCAGTTTTGAAGCCAGGATGTGGCAGAACTCCATTCCACCATCTCCGGATCTCACCTTCCACCCCCGCCCTCCGCTATCCCTTGTGAACATGTAACAGACCCCTGCACACACTCATGGGGGAGACCGCTCTCCAGAATGTGAGAGTAAGCATGATCTCCCTGCAAGGCAGCGCTGCCTACACAGGGTGGTCCTGGGGCTGCGTAAAAAGGAAGTAACCAGAGCCAGGCAAGTTTGGGAGGGGGTGTTGCACACTGTGCAAAGAGCACAACTAAACCCTGCGCTCTGTACACGGGGGCGTGCGCCCCCTGCGCTCTGTACGCGGGGGGCGCGAGCCCCCTGCGCTCTGTACGCGGGGGGCGCGAGCCCCCTGCGCTCTGTACGCGGGGGGCGCGAGCCCCCTGCGCTCTGTACGCGGGGGGCGCGAGCCCCCTGCGCTCTGTACGCGGGGGGCGCGAGCCCCCTGCGCTCTGTACGCGGGGGCGCGCGCCCCCCTGCGCTCTGTACACGGGGGCGGGGGGGCGCAAGTCCCCTGAGCCCTGCACTCTGTACACGGGGGGGCGCGTGCCCCCGCGCTCTGTGCGTAACGCCGCTCTTGAACCCTTCATGCTGTATTTGATGCATCCCAGATACAACCGGCCCTTTGAGGGCAACCATACTGCTGATGTGGCTCGCGATGAAATTTCGTTTGACACCCCCTGATCTACAGTGTGTAGTGAATGGGTAAGCTGTGTGCTCAGTATATGTGGTGAGACCTGGCTGATCTCTGTATAAGTACTGTCCACAGTCTGCATGTGATACAGTGTGGGCACAATGTGATATATATAAATGTGGGCACAGAATATAATCCATATAGGATGTGTATAGTGGGCATAATATATCATCTACATGTACAGTATAGACACCCTGTGATGTATAGTGATGGGCACAGTATGTTCTCTATATAGTAGAAGCATGGAATAGCCCTGATGTTGGTACCTGTGGCCACAGGATAGTCTGTGCCTGGCACATCTTTCTGGCAGCATGCTCTGCATTGTCTGTAGACTGGGTAGCTGTTTGCGCAGTATGCAGTGAGGGAGTGCTCATAATCTCAGCTTGTTACCTGTATAAGAGACACCTGTCCACAGAAGCAATCGATCAGATTCCAATCTCTCCACCATTGCCAAGACCAAAGAGCTGTCCAAGGATGTCGGGGATAAGATTGTAGACCTGCACAAGGCTGGAATGGGGCTACAAGACCATCGCCAAGCAGCTTGGTGAGAGGGTGACAACAGTTGGTGGAATTATTCACAAATGGAGGAAACAGAAAATAACTGTCGATCTCCCTCGGTCTGGGGCTCCATACAAGATCTCACTTCGTGGAGTTTCAATGATAACGGTGAGGAATCAGCCCAGAACTACACGGGAGAGTCTTCTCAATGATCTCAGCTGGGACCATAATCACCAAGAAAACAATCGGTAAAACACACTACGCCGTGAAGGACTGAAATACTGCAGCACCTGTAAGGTCCCTCTTCTCCGAAAACGTTGCACTCTCCTTGTGTTGTGATCATGCAATAAATTACACGTTTGGACGCTATCTACGCTGTTCCATGGTGTGCTGGAAAATATTTTCATTATTAATCCTGCTCAGGAAATCACATGTACAGGTCCGTCTGAAGATTACTAATGAACATTTGAATGATTCAGAGGAGAACAGGGTACAGCTGGGTTCACATGAGCCGCATCCATTGCACAGCAGGGGTCTGGTGTGTGCTGGTTCAGCGTTTTCAGGTCCAATTTCAGCCCAAATTTTTGGTTGAATTCGGACCTGAAACTGACCAAAAAAAGCACACGTTTTTCCTGAAAAACACACCGGACCTGCTGCGGAGATATGTGAACCAGCTCCATAGAGAGCCAGTCACATTCTTCTGCTATGCAAATTGAATGCGGTGAAACCAGTTCGCATAGGTGTGAACCCAGCCTAAGTGTTGTGGTCAGATGAGACCAAAATCAAGCTGTTTGGAGGAGGAGGAATGCTGCCTATGACCCCAGGGACACCATCCCCACTGTCAAGCATTGAGGTGGAAACATGCTTTGGGGGGGGGGGGGTGTTCTGCTAAGGGGACAGGACAACTTCACCGCATCAAAATGGACGATGGACGGGGCCATGTGCCAACAAATCTTGGGTGAGAACCTTCTTTTCTCAGCCAGGGCATTAATAATGGGTGGTGGATGGGTATTCCAGCATGACAATGACCCAAAACACACGGCCAAGGCAACAAAGGAGTGGCTCAAGAAGAAGCACGTTAAGGTCCTGGAGTGGCCTAGCCAGTCTCCAGATCTTCATCCTATAGAGAATATGTGGAGGGAGCTGAAGGTTCGAGTCACCAAACATCAGCCTGGAAACCTTAATGACTTGGAGAAGATCTGCAAAGAGGACAAAATCCCTCCTGAGATGTGTGCAAACCTGGTGGGGCCAACTCCAAGAAACGTCTGACCTCTGTGATCGCTGTACTTCCCTACGCGCCCCCCCCCCCCCCATCCCCTGCAGGCACTGCCGGGTTCCCTCTCCTGGCAGCGTGCAATAGAGTAGGGAAGTGGTCGGTAGATATGTAATTTGCCATCCCCTTCCTTGTCTTAATAGAGTCAGTGATCCGTACCAATCGCTGACTGTGTTCATTCATAACTGAGGTAAAGTAAACTGTATTTACTATGCTTCAGTTTGTGAATGAATGGGAAGCAATGTACAGAGCTCTTCCTGTCCATTCATTCTGTGCTGCTGAGGCTATAGAGATTGAGTGCTGTGTCCTTTCTCTATCTCAAAGGTGAAACATCAGAGGTCTGTTTAGACCCCTGATGCCTCACCAAAGCCCGCCAATGGGACTCCTGGGGAAAAAAATTTTTTTTTGTACAATTTTGTAAAAAGGAAATGGTAAAAGTGAAATAAATAACCAACAAAAAAAAAAAAAAACTGACACCAGTGGCGAAACTACCAGGGTCGCAAAGGTCATATCTGCGACTGGGCCCTGGTGTTCCACCACCTTGGGGGTCCCATGGTGGGGGGGGGGGGTCCTTTTTTATGGTTTCTTGCACGGGGTGGCCTGAAGTTTCTAGTTATGCCTCTGCACAGAGGTCAGAAGTTTCTTGTAGTTGGTGACCAGGTTTGCACACATCTCAGGAGGGATTTTGGTCCACTCTTCTTTACAGATCTTCTCTAAATCCTTAAGGTTTCTTGGCTGTCTCTTGGCAACTTAAAGCTTCATCTCCCTCCATACATTTTCTATAGGATTAAGGGCTAGAGACTGGCTAGGCCACTCCATGACCTTAAATGTTCTGCTTCTTGAGCCACTCCTTTGTTTCCTTGGTGGTATGTTTTGGGTCATTGTCATGCTGGAAGACCCATCCATGACCCATCTTCAGTGTCCTGGCTGAGGGAAGAAGGTTCTCATCCAAGATTTTACTATACATGGCCCCGTCCATTGGCCCCTCGATGCGACAGTTGGCCTGTACCTTTAGCAGAGAAACAGCCCGAAAGCATGTTTCCACCTCCGTGTGTGCCTGTAGGGATGGTGTTCTTAGGGTCATAGTCCAGAATTTTTCTTCCTCCAAACATGGCGAGTTGAGTTAATGCCAAAGAGCCCAATTTTAGTCTCATCTGACCACAGAACTTCCCCTAATCCTTCTCTGAATCATTTAGATGTTTATTGGGATGACTGTACATGTCGTCTTGAGGAGGGGGACTCGCTGTGTTTTGTAGGAAGAAAAATGCTGACTATGACCCTAAGACCACCATCCCTACAGTCACACACGGAGGTGGAAATATGATTCTTTGGGGGTGTTTCTCTGCTAAAGGTTCAGGCCGACTTTGTCGCATTGAGGGGCCAGTGGACGGGGCCATATATTGTAAAATCCTGGATGAGAAATTTCTTCCCTCAGCCAGAACACTGAAGATGGGTTGTGGATGGGTCTTCCAGCATGGCAATGGCCCAAAAAATACCGCTAAGGCAACAAAGGAGTGGATCAAGAAAAAGCACATAAAGGTCATGGAGTGGCCTAGCCGGTCTCCAGACCTTAATCGCATAGAAAATTTTATGGAGGGAGCTGAGACTTCGAGTTGCCAAGAGACAGCCAAGAAACCTTCAGGATTTAGAGGAGATCTGTAAAGTAGAGTGGACCAAAATCCCTCCTGAGATGTGTGCAAACCTGGTCACCAACTACAAGAAACGTCTGACCTCTGTGATCGCCAACAAGGGTTTCTCCACCAACTACTAAGTCATGTTTTGCTCGGGGATCAAATTTTTATTTTACTCACTGAACTGCACCTCCATTTATAACATTTGTATCATGTGTTTGTTTTTTTTTTTTGTTTTTGTTTTTTATGGATTTTTTTGTTGATTATTCTGTCTTTATCAAATAAAATACACCTATGATAAACATTTATAGACCTTTAATTTCTTTGTAAATGGGCAAACTTACACAGTCTGCAGGGGAACAAATCATTATTTTCCCCACTGTATACTCTCCGGTGTCTCCTACCTTCCTTCTATTCTCTGTAATATAAGAGGTATTCTACTCTCCTCTCTGGTGTCCCCTGTCTCCTACCTTCCCTCCATTCCTACTTTGTCAAGATGGGGATATCTTCAGGGTAGTTGGGGGATCCTTATTTCTGGTGGGGATAGATCCAGTCCAATGGTGGTGTGGAGCCGACACTTTGTGCTGTTTCCCATGGCTGTTGAGGGGTCCCTGTGTAGTACCAGATCCTGCGGATACCCTGGCGTGAGCCCTTTGCTGCCCCCTGTATGTGAGACTCTCCAAATGCATTATGGGAGAACTGTGTGCTGTCTGTGTGGATGTCATAAAATTTCAGTTTCTGACCTGTCTTCTCTGTCTCGCAGGTGTCCCCCGACAGTCCATATTTTTCAACTGCAGAGGTTCCCCTGGGGCCCCAATGTCTGAACTCGGCGCAGGTAGGTACAGGAGTGGGTAGCGGCTGCGCGTTGGTGTGTTGGATGATGGGGGGGGTAGATTGGAAAGTTTTTACTGACCATATTTTGTCTTCTGTTCCCAGCGAGCCCCCGACCAAACGCTGAGATGTCTATGATGTCACCGCTGATCAGCACCTCTCCCGCCCAGCTGTCTTTTGTGCTTTCAGAAGACGGGGACAACGAAGAGCAAGAAATGGATGTCACTCCTTCAGTCGCCCAGACCGTCTTTCCGACAGTTGCTCCAGTGGTCACGCCGGCGACAGTCACCATTAAACCTTTCTCAGAGACTTGGTCAACAGTGAAGGATTTGGGTGCCCTGGTGACCACACAGGGTCTCCTGCCACTCCAACAGACCATTTTGGCGGCCACGCAACAGCTCCTTACTGTGAAGCAAGAAGTGTTAACAGCGCAGCCCGTCATGTTCCCGGCCCGCTGCGAGTCCCAGAGCTCCCTCGTCTCCTCCCCTGAGGGATCTGTCTCCAATGCGACCGCCTCCACCGAATGGAACGGAGACAACTCGGCGGCGGTCTGCGGCGATACTGAGATGGTGAAGCTGAAAGTGGAGGAGGACGACGAAGAGGGCAACAGCCAGGATGCGGGAAAGAATTCTCCTCTGCCAGAGAGTCAAGACGAGTGGGAGGGGCAATCGGCGTCCCCGCAGCCCAGTGACAACGCAGTGGAGGACTCTCTACCTTCCACCACTTCCCAGGATGGCGATCCACCTTCTGGCACTGACCTTCCCACCAATGGGGACTGCTCCTGTGAGGCCGGCGACGGCAAAGATGAGGTGAAGGCCAAGATGCAGCGGCTGTTGGAGCTGGAGGAGCGCTGGGACCGAATGTACGACCAGGAGCTCGGCATCTGGGAGGAGGAGAGGGTCCGGCAGCAGCAACAACGCTCACAGGACAGAGAGCTGCAGCAACAGCTGCTCACCGTGCTCACTGACATTCGCGACGAGCTGCGCCAGCTCAGGCAAGAGAGAGCCGCCGTCCGTCAGAACCAAACCGCTGCTAACAGCTCGTCGCCGACCACCAAGGTGGAGGAACCTGAAAGTCCTAAAGCTGCTCCCGAAACCCCCAAGGCATCTCCTGAGCCGCGTACCCCACCGACCTCCATAGGGAAGCGAAGGGGGCGCCCGCGGCTCGTCAAACCAACCCCCGAGCCCGTGCGCCCCATCCGGCCGGCTCCAGGATCTTCCTCCAAAAGCTGAGCTTGGCCCTTCCGCCCCTTTTAGACTTTGCTTGGCTGCAGAGATTGTGATCCCCCTCCCTACCTGTATGGGGGAGGGGGAGGAAACCACACTGGAAAGAGGAGGGAGTAGCATCCCAATAAACTGTCCTGTCCTGCTAGGTTCAGACTGCATAGATATCCTTTTGTCCGAGAATTTCCAACCGTGAAGGAGGCGGCCCCTTAGACACGTGACCTCAGGCTGTGCGCCACTCTGGGAAATCTAAGGGGTGTTTTTGTAAAGAGTTTGGGGGGGGATGATGGGGAAATATAAAATATAGTTCTATTTTTCTGATATCCTTTAGTTACGAGCCTTAAACCGATTTATCAAGTTCTCCCTTCGGTCTTTTCCTGGAAGTGAAAGTTGATAGGCCGCGGGAGAGTGATGAATTATTTCTAGTGAGATGCCGCGGGAGGCTGATGAATTCTTATTTTCCATAGCGGGAATGAAGTGTATGTTCTGTAGAAGTCACTGTTCTGTTTTTTGTACGGAGACCGAACGCTAAAGAAGAGCGTCTTAGATTTTTTTTTTTTTGTTTTATGATGAATTCCCGATCCAAAGCACGTCCCATCAGGGTCCGATCATCACTTGCTGGCTTCGCTCCTGGGACCACAGCGCATGAAATAAAGGGGACAGGCCGGGGTGGGGGTTGGATGTTTCCGGTGACTGGACCTTTTATGCTTTTCATGCAATAAAGGAAATGTTTTATGAAACGCCGTTCCTGCTTCTTGTGACGCAAACGCATACACACACCTTGGTGAATATTCACTTATTTAACCTGCTTACGACTGCCCAATGCATATGCGCGGCGGAAAAGGGTGAGCTTTAATGCCCGCACATGCGCAGCTGGGATGCCTAAAGAAAATCCACAAAGTCCATATTGGACGCAACGCGTCAGTTGGGCTGTGTCATCACAATGCCAGGCGGAACTCTGGGATTTTTAAACATTCCTCTCACAGTAACAGGAGTACTTCTTTACAATGTAAAGCTGATGTCTATCGTGCTAATATAAGTGGATCTTTTTATTCAATAAATATGTGGCCTATTACACTATGAACGCTCTCTTTTCTCTTTGAATGGTAATTTTGACTGGTGAGGAGGAGGAGAAGATACAAGTGCGCTACTTTAGGAAGTACCTGTGAGACCTGGTTTATGGCCTCGTGTTTATACGGTTGGGTACATTGTTACTGTAATTTTCCTTACTAGGAAAGTGAGTTTAGTAATTGATACAATTTATGTTTCTGGCCCCAACATGGCAGCGTACCCCCACATGTATGCTACCATGGATTGGCGCCAGGAAAGGAAAATTATGGTAAGAATTTGATACAATTTTCCGTTGTGAACACATAGGCAAGTTGCAAGTGATTCATTGTGTTCACCACAACGAAAAATTGTATCAAATACTTATTTCCTTTTCTGGCGCCAATCCATGGTGGCATACATGTGGTATGCTGCCACCTTCCTGGGTGGACCCCGTTCTATACACATGGTCAAAAACAGCTTTTGAATAAACCAGGGCTCACAGGTACTTCCTATAGCTGCACTTGTATCCCTCCCCTTCCTTCTCCAACCTCCCTCCTCCCATCTCCCCTGTCTTCTCCAACCTCCCTCCTCCCCTCACCCCCGTCTTCTCCATCCTCCTCCCCATCTCCCCCGTCTTCTCCACCCTCCTCCCCATCTCCCCCGTCTTCTCCAGCCTCCCTCCTCCCATCTCCCCCGTCTTCTCCATCCTCCTCCCATCTCCCCCGTCTTCTCCATCCTTCTCCCCCGTCTTCTCCAGCCTCCCTCCTCCCATCTCCCCCGTCTTCTCCAGCCTCCCTCCTCCCATCTCCCCCGTCTTCTCCAGCCTCCCTCCTCCCATCTCCCCCGTCTTCTCCAGCCTCCCTCCTCCCATCTCCCCCGTCTTCTCCAGCCTCCCTCCTCCCATCTCCCCCGTCTTCTCCAGCCTCCCTCCTCCCATCTCCCCCGTCTTCTCCCTCCTCCCATCTCCCCCGTCTTCTCCATCCTCCCATCTCCCCCGTCTTCTCCATCCTCCCATCTCCCCCGTCTTCTCCATCCTCCCATCTCCCCCGTCTTCTCCATCCTCCCATCTCCCCCGTCTTCTCCATCCTCCCATCTCCCCCGTCTTCTCCATCCTCCCATCTCCCCCGTCTTCTCCATCCTCCCATCTCCCCCGTCTTCTCCATCCTCCCATCTCCCCCGTCTTCTCCATCCTCCCTCCTCCCATCTCCCCCGTCTTCTCCATCCTCCCTCCTCCCATCTCCCCCGTCTTCTCCATCCTCCCTCCTCCCATCTCCCCCGTCTTCTCCATCCTCCCTCCTCCCATCTCCCCCGTCTTCTCCATCCTCCCTCCTCCCATCTCCCCCGTCTTCTCCATCCTCCCTCCTCCCCTCTCCCCCGTCTTCTCCATCCTCCCTCCTCCCCTCTCCCCCGTCTTCTCCATCCTCCCTCCTCCCCTCTCCCCCGTCTTCTCCATCCTCCCTCCTCCCCTCTCCCCCGTCTTCTCCATCCTCCCTCCTCCCCTCTCCCCCGTCTTCTCCATCCTCCCTCCTCCCCTCTCCCCCGTCTTCTCCATCCTCCCTCCTCCCCTCTCCCCCGTCTTCTCCATCCTCCCTCCTCCCCTCTCCCCCGTCTTCTCCATCCTCCCTCCTCCCCTCTCCCCCGTCTTCTCCATCCTCCCTCCTCCCCTCTCCCCCGTCTTCTCCATCCTCCCTCCTCCCCTCTCCCCCGTCTTCTCCATCCTCCCTCCTCCCCTCTCCCCCGTCTTCTCCATCCTCCCTCCTCCCCTCTCCCCCGTCTTCTCCATCCTCCCTCCTCCCCTCTCCCCCGTCTTCTCCATCCTCCCTCCTCCCCTCTCCCCCGTCTTCTCCATCCTCCCTCCTCCCCTCTCCCCCGTCTTCTCCATCCTCCCTCCTCCCCTCTCCCCCGTCTTCTCCATCCTCCCTCCTCCCCTCTCCCCCGTCTTCTCCATCCTCCCTCCTCCCCTCTCCCCCGTCTTCTCCATCCTCCCTCCTCCCCTCTCCCCCGTCTTCTCCATCCTCCCTCCTCCCCTCTCCCCCGTCTTCTCCATCCTCCCTCCTCCCTCCTCCCCTCTCCCCCGTCTTCTCCATCCTCCCTCCTCCCTCCTCCCCTCTCCCCCGTCTTCTCCATCCTCCCTCCTCCCTCCTCCCCTCTCCCCCGTCTTCTCCATCCTCCCTCCTCCCCTCTCCCCCGTCTTCTCCATCCTCCCTCCTCCCTCCTCCCCTCTCCCCCGTCTTCTCCATCCTCCCTCCTCCCCTCTCCCCCGTCTTCTCCATCCTCCTCCCTCCTCCAACCTTCCATCCTCCCATCTGTCCCCTGCGGCAGAGGGACTCGGTATAGCACGCCTTGGCAGCAGAATGGTGATATTACTGCAATTGCAGTCTGTTGTTCACTTCCTCCAGCCCCATAATGGTAAGTCTGTACCACCATACGATGAGGCTGGGGGAAGAGCCCACAGTACACTGATCATGCTTGCAATGCTGTGCAGGCTTCAATGCAAACATATTTGTGTTTAATCATACAGAACATGGGACCTGTATTCATAGACCATGGGTTAAAAGCCGCTCCCTTCAGATGATTGGACACTGGCAAAAAAAATCCACACGTCCCCCTAAGAGCTTAGGCGTATAACCCCCACCCTCTTTTTTTGGATAATGCAATTAGGTGGTGGACCTGTTCTTCTGGAGAAGTATTTTTCCTTGTTAACCCTTCCATATTTATTTTATTCTCTGAAGCTTCTATTAAGCACTGTCTGCTTTTTACCATGGGATACCTAATAGTTTCCGGATTGGTTACTCTCAGTATGTGTTTTTTTTTTTTTAATGGGACAGTACCCGACAGATGTGCAGAACCAGAACCTTCAGGGCCCCGGTGCAAGAAACCATGAATGGCACCCCTGGCCAGGACCCTTCCCACTGATCCCGGGGCCCTTTTACTCCGACTGCAGGACCCTTTTACATGTTCTGCCACCCCCACAGTAGCCGAACGCCAGGTCCCAAGTTTGATCTCTGGGACCCTGGTAGTTCCGCCCCTAATGTCAGTGGTTTTATTTTGTACCAATTTATGATAGATGGAGATAGAGCCCTGTTTGGGGGGGGGGGGGGGATTTGGTGAAATATCGGGGGTCTAAACAGACCTCTGATGTTTCACCAGTGAGATATTTACCGGCCCATTACCTGCTCTCTATCCTGACAGCATGCCCTGCAAAGGGTGGGGCTGGGAGAGCACAAACGGAGGCAGAAGAGTACACAGGGGCCACAGTATTACTAGGGGGGTACTCTGCAGGTAATAACTTAGTACCCTACAGAGTGCTTCTTAGTAATGTGGGTACAAGGACTGTTATATGTGTGCAGTGTATACTGCAGGCGTAGATTGTGTTCAATCCCCCTTTAAAACCCTCCCACTGGCCATGCCTACTGTTTGGCCCAGTGCACATTTCCCAGGGTGCCCTAGCTTCATTCATAGTCTTAGTTATGCTCACATTTTGTCAAGCTGTTTTCACTGAAGGTGGACCTTTCATGGTTTCTTGCATCAGGGCCCTGAAGGTTCTAGTTATGCCTCTGGTGGACCATCAAGTCAAACAGGCTTCCCTTAGTTTGCTTCTGCATGAGAGTTTTAGCCTTGATAGGAGCCTCCTCTGAGGCAGTTCTCTTTGCTTAGTTTCACATCAACATACACAGAACGTGGAAGAAGCAAATTTAATCCTTGGATCGCCCAATGCTTCTTTCCAGCCAAACAAAGCTTTCCTTGACATGGTGGATCTGCGATCCTGCCCTGAAATTGATAAAGTTGTTCCATTGGATGCGCTGGAAAGTGGTGGCAATAGATGCCAGCTATACAGGTTGGGAATGATCCTAACAAATCCCTGACTGTCTATGGGGCGTGGCCCCTACAGGAGTTTGAAACTTCCCATCAGCATTCTTAAACTAATTCATTAATTTGTCTTTGCAACATTGGCCTTACCTTCTGCAAATTCAATTAGTCGGGCCACAGTCGGGCAATGCCACAGCAGTGGCCTGCATAAACCATCAGGAGAGCACAAGTCAAGCTGCCCCAAAATAAATTTTCTTCTGGGTGAAAACTCGCACTCCAGATCTCTCTGCCATGCCATTTCCCCCCTCCCCCCCAGTTCAATACCAAGCCCTTTGGGTCTGGTATAGATATTAAGGGGAACCCCGCACCCAAATTTAAAAAAAATGGCGTGGGGGCCCCCAAGCACTATATACTCTGAACAGCAGTATATATACACTATACAGCTTGCACTATATACTCTGCAGAAAATTGGGCCTTAGATGTTGCTGGTACCAGAACACTAAGCTCTCACAGTTACTCTTGGTGAGCGCAGGAACGGGCCCTGCTGCAAAATATATCAAGATTTGGAATTGCATGCCCTTGTTAAACCGGGGCAGAAAAGTTGGGCCTTTGGTGGTGGTACTAGAACACTGTAAGCCCTCAGTTACACTTGTTGGGCACAGGAACGGGCCCTGCTATGAAATATGTCAAGAACTGTAATTACATGCCACTGTTAAACAGGAGCAGAAAAATTGGGCCTTGGGTGGTGGTGCCCTAAACCAAAAATATTGTTGGAAGCTAGCATCATCGTCATCAAGATTGAGGAGGAATAGGATAGTCACTCAGCATAGGCAGTCTTCAAGGAATCCCACAACCATAGAAAATTCAATCAGTTACATCAGCATCAGGTACTTGATAGCTGCTGATCCAAGACTGATTCATTTTTATGAATGTGATCCGTTACAAACCCTTCAGCAGCACTGAATGTGTGTTCAGAAAGAACACTGGATGCAGGAAAGGCCAGTAGCTCAATTGCATATTGAGCAAGTTCTGGCCAGTGGTCCATCCTCAAGACGCAGTTACCCAGTGGATGCTCTGTTGGAAAGGTCTCCAAGTCTGTTTCTAGATATTTCTGTACCATATAATGCAGACGCTGGTGGTGCTTGCTTTAACCGATCAGCCCTTGGCGCTGAGGAATGAAAAATTGTTTAAAGGCTTCGGTCAGCTGGCCACCTTTTCGACCGTTCTCGACTTCCTCTGAACGAAGCCTCAGCAACACATTGTCCAGCACCAGGAAATTGTAACCTCCCAGGGTCTGGAAAGGCATTGCACAAACCTTTCTTCAAGGCCTCCTGAAGATTTTTCATCCTCTGCTAGCAATGCGAAGGCGGGATGAGTTCTGCAACCTTAACCTTTTAATGTGGATCAAGAAGGGTTGCCAGCCAGAAATGATCCCTCTCCTTGATACCACGAATCCTAGGGTCCTTTCGCGGGCTTTGCAGAATCAGGGAGGCCATGCAGTGTAAGTTTGCAGAGGCATTCGATTCTGAGTCCTCTGGGTCACTAAGGATCACATGATCTGTAACAGCCTCCTCCCAGCCACGTACAATTCCTTGGGTTTCTGGGGACTGAAAACCATCCCTTGAAGACTGCTGCTGAGTGTTATCCTCCATGGCCATGCTCACACAATCCTCCTCTTTCTGTGTGTTTGGTGGGCCCGCAGGAATACTATTTGGATAAAGGGGGCCTTGAGAGGTAAGGAAGTCCTCCTCTTCCTCCCACTGTTCTGCCTTAAGTGCCCTGTCCATTATTCCACAAAGCATGCGCTCCAACAGGAAGACTAGAGGGACAGTATAACTGAGGCATGCATTGTCGCTGCTCACCATCCTCATGGCCTCCTCAAATGGTGACAGGACAGTGCATGCATCCTTTATTAGTAGCCACTGGCCTGGCGAAAAGAAGCCAAGCTCCCCTGACCCTGTCCTGGTGCCATACTCGCACAGGTACTCATTGATGGCCCTCTGCTGCATGTGCAGCCGCTGCAGCATTGCCAACGTTGAGTTCCACCTGGTGGGCATGTCACAAATAAGGCGGTTGGTGGGTAGGTTACATTCCCTTTGAATGTCAGCCAGCCGAGCACTGGCATTGTATGACCGGGGGAAATGACCACAGACTTTTCTGGCCTGCCTCAGGAGATCCTGTAAGCCTGGGTACCTGCTCAAGGACCGCTGCACCACCAAATTCAGGACGTGTGCCAAACATGGAACATGGGTCAAGTGTCCCTGTCGGAGGGCGGAGAGAAGGTTGGTGTCATTGTCGCATACAACCATTCCTGGTTGAAGCTGGCATGGGGTCAACCACCTCTGAGCCTGCCCCTGCAGAGCTGACAGAATCTCTGCCCCAGTGAGTGCTTGCGTAGACCCTTGAACGCTTACAGAGCACCGCTGGTTTAGAGGAGAAATCTGCAGAGGAAGAGGCCATAGGGGAAGAAGAAGAGGAGGGGGTGGAGGAGAGAGCTGTGGCAGAATCACCACTAGCATTTTGGAGACGTGGTGGCGGAACAAGCTCCAACAATACTGAACCCTGTCCTGCATCCTTCCCAGCTCCCAGCAGAGTTACCCAGTGTGCCGTGAAGGAAAGGTAACGTCCCTGCCCATGCCTGGTTTGACCATGAGTCAGCGGTAATATGAACCTTACTGCTGACCGCCCTGTTCAACGAGGCCAAAACATTGCCTCCCACATGTTGGTAGAGCCGGAGTGGCATTCTGTGAAAAGAAATGGTGTTTTGGAACCTGCCACTGAGGTACAGCACATTCCACAAATTCACAAAAGGGGGCAGAGTCTACCAGCTGAAAAGGCAGCAGTTGCAGTGCTAGCAATTTGGCCAAGCTAGCATTCAGATGCTGAGCATGTTGATGGCTAAGATCGAATTTCTTTTTACGGTTCAGCAACTGGGGCAGGGAAATTTGCCTGCTAAAATCAGAATGTGGTGTACTGATACCAGATTGGCTGCAAGTACTTGGGACACCTATTGCTGTACCTTCATTCCTCTCAGTGCAGGTTTTTGAGAGGACTGGAGGTGTGGGGTTGAAGATCCCAGATGAGGAGCAAGGAGATGTCTGCATTATTTCTTTGTTGTGGGTCTTTCAAGTGCTGTTGCCAACGGACTGCATGGCAGGTCGTCATATGTCTGGTCAAGCATGTGGTGCCCAAGCGGCTGCTGTTTTGGCCACTCTTGATCCGCTTCAAACATAGGTTGCTAACAGCAATGGTGCGATCTGCTGCACACATGTTTAAAAAGGCCCACACCAGGAAACTTAAAAGTCAGCGGGGAGTCAGCAGCGTCCTGCACCTGCTTAGCTCTGTAATGTGATGCAACAGGGTGGCTGCCCCTAAAGCGGAGTTCAACCCACATTTTTAGCTTTTCACCATCCAGCAGTAAAGAGTGCATTCACTGCAATGTGGCATATCATTTTTTTTTTAAAACACTTATTGCTGTATTTCTTCATAGTATTCCTACTTCCTCCTCCTCGGCCGCGCGCGTCATTTCCGGCTTTGCAATGTCTCCTGGGATATTTGTGTCATCAATCCCAGGAGACAACAGGCATCACCAGTGTTAAGCAGCTACCCATCAGAATATGCAACCGAAGTGACGTTGCGTCATCTTGGTACACCCGCACTTGTCCGCAGTAAGCCTAGAGTTAGAAGTCATCTTTATACACCCACTGGAGTCTTGCTTTTCACAGATATTTTTAACCGTAAACTCAGCTTATATATAATGTATTTCACTATATAAGCTGAGTTTACTGTTAAAAATAACTGTGAAAAGCAAGACTTCGGTGGGTGTATAAAGATGTCCCTTGCCGACTTCTAAATTTAGGTTTACTGCGGGTGTACTAAGATGGCTGCGATGCAACGTCACTTCGGTTGCATAGTCTGATGGGTAGTGGTTTTCTGACGGGACACTGGGTCAAAGCATCAAGAGATCAAGAGGTGCATGCTGGACATACAGGATCACCATATCCTGGAAGAGACTGCTAGTGGGCTTCACATGTGCCCACATTAGAGATGGAAGCGCTCTGCAGAGCAAAAATAAACAGGAACTCATTTTAAAAAATGGAATTGAGCCACGATATGTTAAATGACATGGGTTTAATGTTTTAATATAGTGTAAAAGAACGAATTACATTAAAAAAAATAAAAATTCTGGGTGGAACTCCGCTTTAAGCTGCCCCCTAGAGGACATCCTGCCTCGTTGAAGTTGTGCCTCCTCCTCCTCTCTTCTTTCAGGCACCCAAGTAGAGTCAGTGACCTCATTATCCCCTCCCTTCTCGTCACTGGAGCAAACTTGGCAGTATGCTGAAGCTGGGGGAATATGACTGTCAGTTTCTTGACCTTCTTGGGCACCCCCTCTCTCTAGGCTCACGTTACTCCCTTCCTCAACCTGGAAACCAACATCGGAGCCTTTAAATTGCTGCGCATCCCCCAGAAGCATGTACCCGACAATGTGGTTGGATAGTTCTGGGGACTCCTCCGTGCATGATGGTGGGGCTACGGAAGGAGTGACTGTGGACGAGCTGGTGGAAGAGGCCCCTTTGGCAGCTGCATTGGAAGGCAAACTACTCTGAGCCTGGGTGACAGAGGATGAGGAGGATGAGGACAGCTTTGTTATCCACTCCACAAACTCTTCCGCATGTTCTGGCTCAATAACACGGACAGCAGCAGAAAAAAAAGACAGACCAGCACTGTTGACTGTAGACACAGAGGCTGCTGTATAGGCCTATATTATAGGATGACAACGCTCTGCCCCTGCTTTTGTGTTTGGTAAATAGGCTTCCAATGGAGATTTCCTGAACCTGTTGTCACTATCAGGAAACCCACCTTGAGAAATGCCATGCAGTCATTCCTGGAGAACATGTAGATGGGAAGTGACGTCAAAGTTGCTGCAGAAGAACAGCAGCATGGAGATGTAACAATGGAAAAAAAACAGGTGAAAACTGGATTTTATTGTTTGATACACAGATCTAACCAAATGTCCTCCAGGTCCATGTTACCATCTGACTGGATAAGACCACATGTACCGGTTCATACAGTGACAGCCTTTTTCTTACATTTCTATAGTTCTTAAAAATAAAAAAGTAATTTATTTGGAAAATGCTTCATCTGTAGGACAAAAACTGTGATGCCAAGAGCACCAATTGGACAAGTGAGTGTCTCCTGCCAATAAAGAGAGGGTTGCAGTGATTAGAGCACCCCTCCCCACCTATCCACATAATGCGCCAACAGTCGTGATGGCTCACCGGTCATTGTATAGGTTTCAGAGGAGATTCTCCCCCCCCCCATGCTATGAGTCTGATCCTGTGTTAAAAAAATTAATCAAAAAAAGTTTCAGTTCAGGGCAGGGGGATGCAGCGCTCCACCAATCAAATCCTGCCTCCTACATGTGTCTGTTAGCCCCACAGTGTCCTGTCCTCGGGTGAGGAGGGGTCAGGGTGAAGATGGAGAACAGGATGGGTTAAGGTGAGGATGGATGAAGAAGAGGGTGGGATGGAGGTGAGGATGGGTCAGGATGAGAATGGAGATGAGGTTGGGTTAGGGTGGGAATGGAGATGAGGTTGGTCAGGGTGAGGATGCGGATAGGTAGGGTGAGGTGAGGAGGGTTCGGGGTGAAGAAGCGGATGAGGAGGGTTCGGAGTGAAGATGCGGATGAGGAGGGTTCGGAGTGAAGATGCGGATGAGGAGGGTTCGGGGTGAAGATGCAGATGAGGAAGGCTCCGGGTGAAGATGGGGATGAGGAGGGCTTGGGGTGAAGATGGGGATGAGGAGGGCTTGGGGTGAAGATGGGAATGAGGAGGTCTTGGGGAGAGAATGGGAATGAGGAGGGCTTGGGGTGAGGATGGGAATGACGAAGGCTCGGGGTGGGGATGAGGAGGATTTGTGGTGAGGATGGGGATGAGGATGGCTTGGGGTAAAGATGGGGATAAGGAGGACAGGGATATGGGGGATGAGGAGGGCTCAGGGCAAGGACAGGGATATGGGGGATGAGGGGGGCTCAGGGCAAGGATGAGAAGGGCTCGGGGCAAGGGTGGGGATGAGGAGGGCTCAGACGGGATGAGGGGGGCTCGGGGCAAGGATAAGAAGGGTTCGGGGCAAGGATGAGGAGGGTTCGGGGCGAGGACTGGGATGAGGGGGGCTCAGGGCAAGGATGAGGAGGGCTTAGACGGGATGAGGGGGGCTCAGGGCAAGGATGAGGAAGGTGCGGGCGAGGACTGGGGTGAGGAGGACGGGGATGAGGAGGGCCTGGACGGGATGAGGGGGGCTCGAGGCAAGGATAAGGAGGGTGCGGGCGAGGACTGGGATGAGGGGGTTTGGGGCAAGGATGAGGAGGGTTCGGGGCGAGGACAGGGATGAGGGGGGCTTAGGGCAAGGATGAGGAGGGTTTGGACAGGGATGAGGAGGGTGAGGACAGGGATTAATAGGGCTCGGGGTGAGGATGGGGATGAGGAGGGCTTGGGGCGAAAATGGGGATGAGGAGGACAGGGATATGGGGGATGAGGAGGGCTTGGGGCAAGGAGGGTGAGGACAGGGATGAGGAGGGCTTGGGGCGAGGACGGGGATGAGGGGGTCGAGAAGGGCTCAGGGCAAGGACAGGGATGAGGGGGCGAGGACAGGGATGAGAAGGACGGGGATGAGGAGGGAAAGGACGGGGATGAGGAGGACTCGGGGTGGGGATTAGGGTTCGGGGCGAGGACGGGGATGAAGAGGACTCAGGGTGAGGACGGGGGTAAGGAGGGTTTGGGGTGAAGAGGAGGGTTTGGGATGAGGATGAGGGGGGTTCAGGGGAAGGATGAGGAGGGCAAGGACGGGGATGAGGAGGGCAAGGACAGGGATGATGAGGGTGGGGATGAGGGGGCTCAGGGCAAGAATGAGGAGGGTTGGGGGCGAGGACGGGGATGAGGGGGGCTCGGGGCAAGGATGAGGAGGGTTCGGGGCGAGGACTGGGATGAAGAGGGCGAGGTCTGGGATGAGGGGGGCTCAGGGCAAAGATGAGGAGGGTTTGGGGCGAGGACTGGGATGAGGAAGACGGGGATGAGGGGGGTTCAGGACAAGGATGAGGAGGGCAAGGACGGGGATGAGGAGGGCAAGGACGGGGATGAGGAAGGCAAGGACGGGGATGAGGGGGCTTGGGGCAAGGACGGGGATACGGAGGGAGAGGACAGGGATGAGGGGGCTCGGGGCAAGATTGAGGAAAGCTCGGGTGAGGGTGGGGATGAGAAGGGCTTGGGGTGAGGGTAGGGATGAGGGGGCTCGAACGGCGATGAGGGGGGCTCAGGGCAAGTATGAGGAGGGTTGGGGGCGAGGACGGGGATGAGGGGGGCTTGGGGCAAGGATGAGGAGGGTTGGGGGCGAGGACGGGGATGAGGGGGGCTCGGGGCAAGGATGAGGAGGGTTCGGGGCGAGGACTGGGATGAGGAGGGCGAGGTCTGGGATGAGGGGGCTCAGGGCAAAGATGAGGAGGGTTCGGGCGAGGACGGGGATGAGGAGGGCGAGGTCTGGGGTGAGGGGCAAAGATGAGGAGGGGTCAGGGCGAGGACAGGATAAGGAGGGTGCGGGGCAAGGATGAGGAGGGTTCGTGGAGAGGACAGGGATGGGGATGAGGAGGACAGGGATATGGGGGATGAGGAGGCCTCGGGGCAGACAGGGATATGGGCGATGAGGGGGGCTCGGGGCAAGGATGAGAAGGGCGAGAGTGGGGGTGAGGGGGGCTCAGGGCAAGCATGAAAAGGGCAAGGACGGGCATGAGGAGAGCAAGGACGGGGATGAGGGGGTTCGGGGCAAGGATGAGGAGGGTTCGGGGCGAGGACAGGGATGAGGGGGGCTCAGGGCAAGGATGAGGAGGGTTCAGACGGGGTGAGGACAGGGATTAATAGGCCTTAAGGTGAGGATGGGGATGAGGAGGGCTTGGGGCGAAAATGGGGATGAGGAGGACAGGGATATGGGGGATGAGGAGGGCTTGGGGCAAGGAGGGTGAGGACGGGGATGAGGAGGGCCTGGGGCGAGGATGGGGATGAGGGGGTCAAGGAGGGCTCGGGGCAAGGACAGGGATGAGGGGGGCGAGGACAGGGATGAGAAGGGTGAGGATGGAGATGAGAAGGGAAAGGACGGGGATGAGGAGGACTCGGGGTGGGGATGAGGGCTCGGGGCAAGGACGGGGATGAGGAGGGTTCGGGGTGAAGAGACGGGGACGAGGAGGGTTTGGGGCGAGGACTGGGATGAGGAAGACGGGGATGAGGGGGGTTCAGGGCAAGGATGAGGAGGGCAAGGACGGGGATAAGGAGGGCGAGTACGGGGATGAGGGGGGCTTGGGGCAAGGACGGGGATACGGAGGAAGAGGACAGGGATGAGGGGGCTCGGGGCAAGGATGAGAAGAGCTCGGGGTGAGGGTGGGGATGAGAAGGGCTTGGGATGAGGGGGGCTCGGACGGGGATGAGGGGGGCTCAGGGCAAGTATGAGGAGGGTTCGGGGCGAGGACTGGGGTGAGGAGGGCGAGGTCTGGGATGAGGGGGGGCTCAGGGCAAAGATGAGGAGGGTTCGGGCGAGGATGGGGATGAGGAGGGCGAGGTCTGGGGTGAGGGGCAAAGATGAAGGGTCAGGGCGAGGACGGGATAAGGAGGGTTCGGGGCAAGGATGAGGAGGGTTCGTGGAGAGGACAGGGATGGGGATGAGGAGGACAGGGATATGGGGGATGAGGAGGGCTCGGGGCGAGGACGGGGATGAGGAGAATTCGGGGCGAGTATGAGGAGGGTTTGGGGTGAGGATGAGGATGGTTCAGAGCAAGGACGGGGATGAGGAGGGTTCGGGGCAAGGACTGGATGAGAAGGGCTTGGGGTGAGGATGAGGAGGGTTTGGGGTGAGGACGGGGATGAGGAGAGCTCAGGGCGAAGATGGGGATGAGAAGGGCTCTGGATGAGGAGGGTTCGGGGCGAGGACAGGGATGAGGAGGGTTTGGGGCAAGGACGGGGTTGAGGAGGGTTTGGGGCAAGGACAGGGTTGAGGAGGGTTTGGGGCGAGGACCGGGGTGAGGAGGGTTCAGGGCGAAGATGAGGAGGGCTCAGGGTGAGGATGGGGATGAGGAGGGATGGGGATGAGGATGGCTTGGGGCGAAGATGGGGATGAGGAGGACAGGGGGATGAGAGCTCGGGGCAAAGACAGTGATATGGGGGATGAGGAGGGCTTAGGGCAAGCATGTGGATGAGGAGGGCGAGGATGGGAATGAGGGGGGCAAGGACAGGGATACGGGGGGCGAGGAGGGGAATGAGGGGGGCTCGGGGTGAGGGTGGGGATGAGGAGGGCTTGAGGTGAGGATGGGGATGAGGGGGGCTCAGACGGGGATGAGGGAGGCTCAGGGCAAGTATGAAGAGGGTTGGGGGCGAGGACGGGGATGAGGGGGGCTCGGGGCAAGGATGCGGAGGGTTCGGGGCGAGGACTGGGATGAGGAGGGCGAGGTCTGGGATAAGGGGGGGCTCGGGGCAAAGATGAGGAGGGTTCAGGTGAGGATGGGGATGAGGAGGGCGAGGTCTGGAGGGGTGAGGGGCAAAGATGAGGAGGGTTTGGGGCGAGGACTGGGATGAGGAGGGCGAGGTCTGGGATGAGGGGGGGCTCGGGGGAAAGCTGAGGAGGGTTCGGGCGAGGACGGGGATGAGGAGTGTGAGGACAGGGATTAGGAGGGCTCTGGGCGAGGATGGGGATGAGGAGGGCTTGGGTCGAAGATGGGGATGAGGAGGACAGGGATAAGGGGGATGAGGAGGACAGGGATATGGGGATAAAGAGGGCTTGGGGCAAAGACGGGGATGAGGGTAAGAACGGAGATGAGGGGGGCGTGGACTGGGGTGAGGAGGACTCGGGCCGAGGACGGGGATGAGGAGGGCTTGGGGATGAGTGAGGAGGGCTCGGGGCGAGGACGGGGATGTGGAGGGTTTGGGGCAAGGATGGGGATGAAGAGGGCTTGGGGATGAGTTGGGCTCGGGGCGAGAACGGGGATGAGGAGAATTCGGGGAAAGGACGGGGATGAGGAGGGTTCGGGGCAAGGACTGGATGAGAAGGGCTTGGGGTGAGGATGAGGAGGGTTTGGGGCGAGGACAGGGATGAGGAGAGCTCAGGGCGAAGATGGGGATGAGAAGGGCTCTGGATGAGGAGTCAGGGCGAGGATGGGGATGAAGAGGGTTCGGGGCGAGGACGGGGATGAGGAGGGTTCGGGGCGAAGATAAGGACTGTTCAGGGCAAGGATGGGGTTGAGTAGGGTTTGGGGCAAGGACGGGGATGAGGAGGGTTCGGGGCAAGGACGGGTTTGAGGAGGCTTTGGGGCGAGGACGGGGGTGAGGACGGGGATGAGGAGGGTTCAGGGCGAAGATGAGGAGGGCTCAGGGTGAGGATGGGGATGAGGAGGGATGGGGATGAGAATGGCTTGGGGCGAAGATGAGGACAGGGGGATGAGAGCTCGGGGCAAAGACAGTGATATGGGGGATGAGGAGGGCTTGGGACAAGGACGGGGATGAGGAGGGCGAGGATGGGGATGAGGGGGGCTTGGGGCGAGGATGGGGATGAGGGGGGCTTGGGGCAAGGACAGGGATACGGGGGGCTCGGAGGGGGATGAGGGGGGCTCGGGGCAAGGATGAGAAGGGCGAGGGTGGGGATGAGAAGGGCTTGGGGTGAGGATGGGGATGAGGGGGGCTCGGACAGGGATGAGGGAGGCTCAGGGCAAGTATGAGGAGGGTTGGGGGCGAGGACGGGGATGAGGGGGGCTCGGGACAAGGATGAGGAGGGTTTGGGGCGAGGTCTGGGATGAGGGGGGCTCGGAGCAAAGATGAGGAGGGTTCAGGTGAGGATGGGGATGAGGAGGGCGAGGTCTGGGGGGGTGAGGGGCAAAGATGAGGAGGGTTCGGGGCGAGGACTGGGATGTGGAGGGCGAGGTCTGGGATGAGGGGGGGCTCGGGGGAAAGATGAGGAGGGTTCGGGCGAGGACAGGGATGAGGAGTGTGAGGACAGGGATTAGGAGGGCTCTGGGCGAGGATGGGAATGAGGAGGGCTTGGGTCGAACATGGGGATGAGGAGGACAGGGATATGGGGGATAAGGAGGGCTTGGGGCAAAGACGGGGATGAGGGTGAGGACGGGGATGAGGGGGCGAGGACTGGGATGAGGAGAACTCGGGCCGAGGACGGGGATGAGGAGGACTCGGGACGGAGATGAGGAGGACTCGGGCCGAGGACAGGGATGAGGAGGGCTCGGGGTGAGGATGTGGAGGGTTCGGGGCGAGGACGAGGAGGGTTTGGGCAAAGATGAGGAGGGTTCGGGGCGATGACGGGGATGAGGATGGTTTGGGGTGAGGATGAGGATGGTTTGGGGCGAGGATGGGGATGAGGGGGGCTCAGGGATGAGGAGGGCTCGGGGTGAGCATGAAAAGGGTTCGGGTTGAGGACGAGGAGGGTTCAGGTGAGGGCGGGGATGAGGAAGGCTCGGGGCGAGGACGGGGATGAGGAGGGTGAAGATGGGGATGAGGGTTCGGGGCGAGGATGAGGAGGGTTCGGGATGAGGACGAGGAAGGCTCAGGATGAGGATGAGGAAGGCTCAGGATGAGGATGAGGAAGGCTCGGGATGAGGATGAGGAAGGCTCGGGATGAGGATGGGGAAGGCTCGGGATGAGGATGGGGAAGGCTCGAGATGAGAACGAGGAGGGTTCAGGGTGAGGATGAGGAAGGCTCGGGGTGAGGATGAGGAAGGCTCGGGTGAGGATGAGGACGAGGAAGGCTCAGGATGAGGAAGGCTCAGGGTGAGGATGAGAAAGGCTCGGGGTGAGGATGAGGAAGGCTCGGGGTGAGGATGGGGATGACAAAGGCTCAGGATGAGGATGAGAAAGGCTCAGGATGAGGATGAGGAGGGCTCGGGGTGAGGATGAGGATGAGGACGAGGAAGGCTTAGGATGAGGATGAGGAAGGCTCGGGGTGAGGATGAGGACGAGGAAGGCTCAGGATGAGGATGAGGACGAGGAAGGCTCAGGATGAGGATGAGAAAGGCTCAGGATGAGGATGAGGAGGGCTCGGGGTAAGGATGAGGATGAGAAAGGCTCAGGATGAGGATGTGGAGGGTTCGGGGCGAGGACGAGGAGGGTTTGGGCAAAGATGAGGAGGGTTCGGGGTCATGACGGGGATGAGGATGGTTTGGGGCGAGGATGGGGATGAGGGGGGCTCAGGGATGAGGAGGGCTCGGGGTGAGCATGAAAAGGGTTCGGGTTGAGGACGAGGAGGGTTCAGGTGAGGGCGGGGATGAGGAAGGCTCGGGGCGAGGACGGGGATGAGGAGGGTGAAGATGGGGATGAGGGTTCGGGGCGAGGATGAGGAGGGTTCGGGATGAGGACGAGGAAGGCTCAGGATGAGGATGAGGATGAGGAAGGCTCAGGATGAGGATGGGGAAGGCTCGGGATGAGGATGGGGAAGGCTCGAGATGAGGATGAGGAGGGTTCAGGGTGAGGATGAGGAAGGCTCGGGGTGAGGATGAGGAAGGTTCGGGTGAGGATGATGACGAGGAAGGCTCAGGATGAGGAAGGCTCAGGGTGAGGATGAGAAAGGCTCGGGGTGAGGATGAGGAAGGCTCGGGGTGAGGATGAGGATGAGAAAGGCTCAGGATGAGGATGAGGAGGGCTCGGGGTGAGGATGAGGATGAGGACATGGAAGGCTCAGGATGAGGAAGGCTCGGGGTGAGGATGAGGATGAGAAAGGCTCAGGATGAGGATGAGGAGGGCTCGGGGTGAGGATGAGGATGAGGACGAGGAAGGCTCAGAATGAGGATGAGGAAGACTCGGGGTGAGGATGAGGAAGGCTCGGGGTGAGGATGAGGACGAGGAAGGCTCAGGATTAGGATGAGGACGAGGAAGGCTCGGGGTGAGGATGAGGAAGGCTCGGGGTGAGGATGAGGACGAGGAAGGCTCGGGTGAGGACGAGGAAGGCTCGGGGTGAGGATGAGGAAGGCTCGGGGTGAGGATGAGGACGAGGAAGGCTCGGGTGAGGACGAGGAAGGCTCGGGGTGAGGATGAGGACGAGGAAGGCTCAGGATGAGGATGAGGACGAGGAAGGCTCAGGATGAGGATGAGGAAGGCTCGGGGTGAGGATGAGGATGAGAAAGGCTCAGGATGAGGATGAGAAGGGCTCGGGGTGAGGATGAGGACGAGGAAGGCTCAGGATGAGGATGAGGAAGGCTCGGGGTGAGGATGAGGAAGGCTCGGGGTGAGGATGAGGACGAGGAAGGCTCAGGATGAGGATGAGGACGAGGAAGGCTCGGGGTGAGGATGAGGAAGGCTCGGGGTGAGGATGAGGACGAGGAAGGCTCGGGTGAGGATGAGGAAGGCTCGGGTGAGGACGAGGAAGGCTCGGGGTGAGGATGAGGACGAGGAAGGCTCGGGTGAGGACGAGGAAGGCTCAGGATGAGGATGAGGACGAGGAAGGCTCGGGGTGAGGATGAGGAAGGCTCGGGGTGAGGATGAGGACGAGGAAGGCTCGGGTGAGGATGAGGAAGGCTCGGGTGAGGACGAGGAAGGCTCGGGGTGAGGATGAGGACGAGGAAGGCTCGGGTGAGGACGAGGAAGGCTCAGGATGAGGATGAGGATGAGGAAGGCTCGGGTGAGGACGAGGAAGGCTCGGGGTGAGGATGAGGACGAGGAAGGCTCGGGACGAGGGCGAGGAGGGTTCAGGGTGAGGATGAGGATGGTTCGGGGATGAGGAGGTATCGGAGGTGCGGTCAGATAATACTCTGGATGAGTGGTGTAAGCGGGGGAGGGGTGACACAGGTGTGGGGGGGGGGATCTCTGCCCTGAAATAGAATATATGATATAAAAGGATTGGGAAGCCCCGCCTCTGAGGAGCAGAAACTTCTTCTCCCTGCCATAGGCTGTCATTGTGTTCGGCTCCTCTGGGGATAGGTAGACCCCTCTTCAGAAGGTAAGATGGTGATTGGTTGAGATGTGGGGAGGGGCGAGGTGATGGAGGACCGCCCTGGACTGAGCAGTATTTCCTCCAATGGATACACAGTAGAATATAGAGCACATTTTCGGACACACCCTCTTCAGTATCACCCAATCACTGAGCTCCGGGGTTAATACGGGGTCCATCACACAGAACGGCTTCGAGCCCGGAATCTGGACACAGATACACAGCTCCGCCTCTCTGTGTAGGCCCCGCCCTCTCCCATAGTAAGGTAGCAAAGTACGGAGAAGTGGGTGTTGTCTCTCTGTGTAGGCCCCGCCCTCTCCCATAGTAAGGTAGCAAAGTACGGAGAAGTGGGAGTGGTCTGTCTGTGTAGGCCCCGCCCTCTCCCATAGTAAGGTTGCTCATTACGGAGAAGTGGGTGTGGTCTCTCTGTTTAGGCCTCGCCCTCTCCCATAGTAAGGTAGCGAAGTACGGAGAAGTGGGTGTGGTCTGTCTGTGTAGGCCTCGCCCTCTCCCATAGTAAGGTAGCGAAGTACGGAGAAGTGGGTGTGGTCTGTCTGTGTAGGCCTCGCCCTCTCCCATAGTAAGGTTGCTCAGTACGGAGAAGTGGGTGTGGTCTCTCTGTGTAGGCCCCGCCCTCTCCCAAAGTAAGGTTACAAAGTACAGGGGAGTGGGTGTGGTCTGTCTGCGTAGGCCCCGCCCTCTCTCAGTCTCTATAGTGACCCCGCACACTGCGGTCAGACTCCTCCTCAGTGGGCGGAGAGCTCCTCTCTTAGGTCAGCTTTCATCCAATCGTTGGCGCTCCGCCCATACCGGAAAAAGTTGATTGGCTGGTGGTGAGGTGCATGCCGGGAGGGGGCGGGCTTTGCTGAGACTGCAGAATGGCCGGAGAAGAGAAGAGGATCTCTAAGGTGAGAGAAAGAGAAGGACTGTCCGTGTGTGAGAGACCCCCCTATACATGTCTTGTTGTGGGGTCCTCTTGTGGCAGGGTGTGGGGTGAGGGCTCCTCCGGTGGCGGAGTGTGGGGTCCTCTTGTGGATGTGTGGGGGGTCCTCCTGTGGCAGGGTGTGGGGTGAGGGGTCCTCTGGTGGCAGGGTGTGGGGTCCTCCTGTGGCAGGGTGTGGGGTGAGGGGTCCTCCGGGGGCAGGGTGTGGGGTCCTCTAGTGGCGGCGTGTGGGGTCCTCTTGTGGGAGTGTGGGGTGACGGGTCCTCCTGTGGCAGGATGAGAGATGAGGGGTCCTCTTGTGTCAGTGTGGGGTGTGGGGTCCTCTAGTGGCGGCGTGTGGGGTCCTCTTGTGGGAGTGTGGGGTGACGGGTCCTCCTGTGGCAGGATGAGAGATGAGGGGTCCTCTGGTGGCAGGGTGTGGGGTCCTCCTGTGGTGGGGTGTGGGGCCCTCTTTTGGCAGGGGTGTGGGGCCCTCTTGTGGCAGGGTGTGGGGTGTGGGGTCCTCTTTTGGCAGGGGTGTGGGGCCCTCTTGTGGAAGGGTGTGGGGTGTGGGGCCCTCTTTTGGCAGGGTGTGGGGCCCTCTTGTGGCAGGGTGTGGGGTGTGGGGTCCTCTTGTGGGAGTGTGGGGTGACGGGTCCTCCTGTGGCAGGATGAGAGATGAGGGGTCCTCTGGTGGCAGGGTGTGGGGTCCTCTAGTGGCGGCGTGTGGGGTCCTCTTGTGGGAGTGTGGGGTGACGGGTCCTCCTGTGGCAGGATGAGAGATGAGGGGTCCTCTGGTGGCAGGGTGTGGGGTCCTCTAGTGGCGGCGTGTGGGGTCCTCTTGTGGGAGTGTGGGGTGACGGGTCCTCCTGTGGCAGGATGAGAGATGAGGGGTCCTCTGGTGGCAGGGTGTGGGGTCCTCCTGTGGTGGGGTGTGGGGCCCTCTTTTGGCAGGGGTGTGGGGCCCTCTTGTGGCAGGGTGTGGGGTGTGGGGTCCTCTTTTGGCAGGGGTGTGGGGCCCTCTTGTGGAAGGGTGTGGGGTGTGGGGCCCTCTTTTGGCAGGGTGTGGGGCCCTCTTGTGGCAGGGTGTGGGGTGTGGGGTCCTCTTGTGGGTGTGTGTGGGGTCCTCTTGTGGCAGGGTGTGGGGTCCTCTGGTGGTAGGGTGTGGGGTGAGGGGTCCTCTGGTGGCGGGGTGTGGGGTCCTCTGGTGGTAGGGTGTGGGGTCCTCTTGTGTCAGTGTGGGGTGTGGGGTCCTCTGGTGGTAGGGTGTGGGGTGAGGGGTCCTCTTGTGGCAGGGTGTGGGGTCCTCTGGTGGTAGGGTGTGGGATGTGGGGTCCTCTTGTGGCAGGGTGTGGGGTCCTCTGGTGGTAGGGTGTGGGATGTGGGGTCCTCTGGTGGCAGGGTGTGGGGTCCTCTTGTGTCAGTGTGGGGTGTGGGGTCCTCTGGTGGCAGGGTGTGGGGTCCTCTGGTGGTAGGGTGTGGGGTGAGGGGTCCTCTGGTGGCAGGGTGTGGGGTCCTCTTGTGTCAGTGTGGGGTGTGGGGTCCTCTGGTGGGTGTGTGTGGGGTCCTCTTGTGGCAGGGTGTGGGGTCCTCTGGTGGTAGGGTGTGGGGTGAGGGGTCCTCTGGTGGTAGGGTGTGGGATGTGGGGTCCTCTTGTGTCAGTGTGGGGTGTGGGGTCCTCTGGTGGCGGGGTGTGGGGTCCTCTTGTGTCAGTGTGGGGTGACGGGTCCTCTTTCTCCTCCCCCAGGCTGTCTTGACATTTGATGAGGTTGCGGTTTATTTCTCTCGGGATGAATGGATGACTCTAAGCTCCTCCCAGCAGGATCTGTATCGGGGCGTCATGAAAGACAACTACCAATCTTTACTATCCACAGGTAAGGAGCTCCGCCCCCTGTGCTGTGCCTGTGGTCACGTTGTGGATCCAGGAATGTTCTCCTCCCTTGTGGAGATCTCTGAAGCTGGTTGAGTTTAGGACTGTCAGCTGTCCAATGAGAACCTCCAATGCTTGTCACAGAGATCACTCTTATTGGCCAGGGAGTGACAGCATCTGGGTCCAGCAATTGGGGTTATCTGAGGGGTTAAGGTGCAGCAATTGAGGTGATGTTAGGTGTGACGGTACAGGAATTGGAGTGATTTATGGGGTGAGGGTGCATGAATTGGGTAGATGTGAAGGTGCAGGAATTGGGGTGATCTGAGGGGTGAAGGTGCAGGAATTGGGAAGATCTGAGGGGTGAAGGTGCAGGAATTGGGAAGATCTGAGGGGTTAAGGTGCAGGAATTGGGAAGATCTGAGGGGTTAAGGTGCAGGAATTGGGATGATCTGAGGGGTGAAGGTGCAGGAATTGGGGTGATCTGAGGGGTGAAGGTGCGGGAATTGGGATGATCTGAGGGGTGAAGGTGCAGGAATTGGGGTGATCTGAGGGGTGAAGGTGCGGGAATTGGGATGATCTGAGGGGTGAAGGTGCAGGAATTGGGAAGATCTGAGGGGTGAAGGTGCAGGAATTGGGAAGATCTGAGGGGTGAAGGTGCAGGAATTGGGAAGATCTGAGGGGTGAAGGTGCAGGAATTGGGAAGATCTGAGGGGTGAAGGTGCAGGAATTGGGGTGATGTGAGGGGTGAAGGTGCAGGAATTGGGGTGATGTGAGGGGTGAAGGTGCAGGAATTGGGAAGATCTGAGGGGTGAAGGTGCAGGAATTGGGGAGATGTGAGGGGTGAAGGTGCAGGAATTGGGGTGATCTGAGGGGTGAAGGTGAAGCACATGTGTCAAACACAAGGCCTGTGGGCTGAATTTGGGCTCACCAGGTCATTTAATGTAGCCCTTGCACCCCTCCTGTAGCTTTAGCATTGACATTGGATTTTAAGGTGGGGGGGGGGGTGCTCTGGACATCTAGTTTTACAGATATTACAACCATAATTCTGATGTGGCCTTTTGATTAAATCAAGTTTGACACACCCTGGACTACCATATGGTTTGCTCAATTTATTTTTTTTGTGATTTGTAAAATCTTTTCCATAAACACAAAGCAAACCTTCCGTGTTTTTCCTGTCCTGAGAAGAACACAATAGGGCGCTTCTAAGTGCAGCATAAAACATGGTTTTTCTATTGCACTTAGAAGCGCCCTCTTGTGTTCTTCTCCTGTATTTCCCTTGGTCTGTAGAGGAGCTACTCTAAGGACGTTGTGACCATTTTAGGATCATTCCATGTACATGTCCCTTACTAGACTTTTTTTTTTTTTTTTTGCATAACGATTACTTTTCCCGTCCTAATCTTCTCTGGTCCTCCTCCCTCAGGGTGTTCCATACAGAAGCCAGAAATTCTCTCTCGACTAGAAGATGGCGGAGAGCCGTGGTTGGCAGAAGATCGGGAGGAGAGAGAGGACGTCGCTGGTCTAGGTAAGGGCGAATCTTCTTCTTGGGGTGTCCTTAGACTTCATATTGAGGTCCACAAAGTAGACACATTGCCGTCGCCCGTATGTCCTACTGAGATGGGTGGAGGAACTCCAATCTTCTTCTACATTGTGAGAAAAGCGGGTCGTTCTATAAGCCTGTGTTGAGAAACAACCTGGCACGGTCACCGTAGACCCCACCGACTGGCACCGTGTGGACAACCTTCAACGCTCTTGGCGGTTCTTCTGCCCCCACCTCAGTAGTCAACTGACTCACTCCATACTATGGCACCCATCATCTCCTGCATTTGCTGCACTCACATGCTGACATAAACACCAGGGCCACCTTGCTTTCCTCGCCCTCCTCCTTCTAGTCTCAGGTGACATTTCTCCTAATCCTGGTCCGTCATTTTCCAATTGCAAGCTACATCTCCAATACCCCTCCCCCTCTGGCAACCACCACAATCCACTCAGTTTAATTTCTGTCCCCCCCTGCTTCCTTAAAGCAGCCCACCAATCTCATGCGCCCCTTTGGAACGCCCTCTCCATCTGTACCAAGCTAACATCTGTACATGACCTCTTCATCACTCATGGCTTTAACATACTCACCATAACAGAAACCTGGATTCAATATTTGGATTCAGCTTCTCCTGCTGCCCTCTCCCATGGTGGCCTCCATTGGACTCACTCCTCCAGACCCAACGGACAGAAAGGAGGTGGAGTTGGATTCCTTCTATCCCCACAAAGCACCTTCTAAGTCCTTCCTGTCCCTCCCTCTCTATCCCTCTCTTCTTTCGAGATGCACTGTATTCGTCTGTTTTCTCCCATTTCTCTGAGAATTGCAGCAATTTATCGGCCTCCAGGACCGGTATCGCGCTTTCTGGATGACTTTGCTGCCTGGCTACCCTACTTTCTCTCCTCTGAAATCCCCACGATCGTTCTTGATGACTTCAACATTCCTGTCAATGTTAACATCCCAACTACAGATAAACTTCTCGACTTCACCTCATCTTTTGACCTAACCCAATGGACACATACTTCCACTCACTCCAATGGTAATACCCCTGACCTTGTATTCTCCCATCTCTGCAACCCTGGCAACCTCACCAACACCCCCTTTCCTCTCTCTGATCACAACCTCATCAGTTTCACTGTATCCTTGCCTCCAACCACCCATCCCTCCAAGCAGCAAACAATTACTTGTAGAAACCTTCGCCACTTTAACCCTTCTCTTCTCTATTCTACTACTGACCACCTATATGACATAATCTCTCCCCTGTCCTGACCTGTCCTGACCTGGCCACTTCTGTCTACAACAGTTCACTCTCATCAACACAAGATGCACTTGCTCCTCTAACCACACGCAGAATCAGGCCCCGACTGTTACAACCCTGGCAAACTGACAACACTAGAAATCTCAAGAGACATTGCCGTGCTCTTGAACGACTGTGGTGTAAAACCAAATGCCTGCAAGACTTCACCCTATATAAATCTGCCCTTCTAAATCACAATTCATGCCTCCATGCTGCCAAACAAGCCTACTTTGTCTCTCTTTTTAATTCCTTGTCATCCAGTCCCCGTCGGCTCTTCTCAACCTTTAACTCTCTACGTCCCCCACCCCTCTCTACCCACTAACTCACTCACTGCCCAAGAGATTGCCAATCACTTCAAAGACAAGATCGATGCAATTGGTGAGGACATCTCCACTGTGCTTACGTCTTCCCCACCCAACATACCTTGCCTAACAGCACATTCAACACTCTCCTCTTTTGAACTACTACTGAAGAGGTTACAAAACTTTTCTCAGATGCCCACCTAACCAATTGTCCCCTTGGATCCTGTTCCCTCACAACTACTACGGTCACCCTCTTCTTCTATCCTATGCTCCCTCACCCACATCTTCAATCTCTCCCTCTCTAGTGGCATCTTCCCCTCCCCTCTAAAACATGCACAGATCACTCCCATACTTAAAAAGCACTCACTGGACCCCACCAACCTGAACAACTTAAGACCCATCTCATTGCTCCCATTCACCTCTAAACTTCTAGAACGCTTGGTCTACAACCGTCTTAGCTCCTACCTCAGTGAAAATAACCTTCTTGACCCCTTACAGTCTGGCTTTCGCTCACAGCACTCTACGGAAACCGCCTTACTAAAACTCACTAACGATTTACTAACTGCTAAAACTAACAGCCAGTACTCCATACTCCTACTACTTGTCCTCTCTGCGGCCTTTGATACTGTTGTCCACCCGCTCCTTCTCAATAAACTCCATTCCCTTGGCCTCCGAGATTCTGCTCTATCCTGGTTCTCTATTTATCACAGCGTTCCTTCAGTGTCACCTACAACTCTGTCTCCTCCTCTCCATTGCCCCTTTCTGTGGGGGTCCCCCAAGGCTCTGTTCTTGGACCCCCTTCTCTTTATCTACATCTCCTCCTTTGGTCACTTGATAACCGCCCATGGCTTCCAGTACCACTTATACGCTGATGACACCCAAATCTATCGGTCTACTCCTCACCTCACTCCTTCAGTCTCCTCTCCATTACTGACTTACTAACTGACATATCAGCATGGATGTCACACAACTTCCTTCAACTAAATCTCTCTAAAACTGAGCTATTAATATCCCCTCCATGACTTTTCCATCAAAATCAACAATGCAGCCATCAGTCCCTCCCCTCATGCCAGGGTACTCGGTGTAATCCTAGACTCTGACTTGTCATTTCAGCCTCAAATCCAATCATTGTCAAAAGTAGAATTCACCTTCGTAACATCTCTAAAATTCACCCCTTTTTATCAAATGAAACCACCAAACTCCTCATTCACTCCCTCGTTATCTCTCGCCTTGACTATTGCAACTCCCTTCTCATTGGCCACCTCTCCATAGGCTCCTCCCCTCTTCAGTCTATCATGAATGCTGCTGCCAGACTTATCCACCTTACCCACCGCTCAGCGTCTGTCAACCCTCTCCTCCAATCCCTACACTGACCTCCATTCAGTGTCTGCCAACCCTCTCCTCCAATCCCTACACTGGTCTCCATTCAGTGTCTGCCAGCCCTCTCCTCCAATCCCTACACTGGTCTCCATTCAGCGTCTGCCAGCCCTCTCCTCCAATCCCTACACTGGTCTCCATTCAGCGTCTGCCAGCTCTCTCCTCCAATCCCTACACTGGTCTCCATTCAGTGTCTGCCAACCCTCTCCTCCAATCCCTACACTGACCTCCATTCAGTGTCTGCCAACCCTCTCCTCCAATCCCTACACTGGTCTCCATTCAGTGTCTGCCAACCCTCTCCTCCAATCTCTACACTGGCTCCCATTCAGTGTCTGCCAACCCTCTCCTCCAATCCCTACACTGGTCTCCCATTCAGTGTCCGCCAACCCTCTCCTCCAATCCCTACACTGGTCTCCCATTCAGTGTCTGCCAACCCTCTCCTCCAATCCCTACACTGGTCTCCCATTCAGTGTCTGCCAACCCTCTCCTCCAATCCCTACACTGGTCTCCATTCAGTGTCTGCCAACCCTCTCCTCCAATCCCTACACTGGCTCCCAGTCACCCAGCGAAATACATTCAAAATACTAACCACAACATACAAAGCCATTCACAACTCTGCCCTGAGCTACATCACCAATCTTGTCTCCAAATATCACCCAAATCGTCCTCTCCGCTCTTCTCAACACCACCTGCTCTCAAGCTCTCTCATCTCCTCCTCCCATGCTCGTCTCCAGGATTTCTCCAGAGCCTCTCCCATCCTCTGGAACTCGCTACCTCCACCGGTCCGGCTATCCCCTACTCTTCTACCTTCAGGCGATCCCTGAAAACTCATCAGGAAACCCGATCACGTCTCCAACTAATCTCCTACCACTTCCATCAGCTCGTTCCCCACAGTTACAACCTTTTTTGTACCACCTGCCCCACCCTATTAGATTGTAAGCTCTTCTGAGCAGGGCCCTCTTAATCCTCTTGTATTTTATTGTATTATAACTGTATTGTCTCCCTTTTTATATTGTAAAGCGCTGCGTAAACTGTTGGCGCTACATAAATCCTGTATAATAATAGTAATAATAATGTACCGACCGGAAATATGAGGACTGTTTAGAGGCGGGGTGTCCAAACTTTTTTTCAGAAAAGAATCGTGCATCTCAGGGCACACCATTCTTAAGGGCTTGTTCATACCGGGAGGTGCGTCTGGGGGTTGTACGTTTTCATGTACGTTCCGCACATCACTTTTTTTTTTTTTTTTTTTTTTTTTTTTTTTTCATGGGCTGCTCTATGCCCGTGAAGCATGCAGAAAATAAAGTGCCGGCGGAATTTTTTTCGTGCAGCACCAAAATGAATGGTACTGAGGCACCGTGCGTTTCTAGCAGGTGGGAATTTACTAGATGCTGGGGGGGGGGGGGTTGTCATAGAAGAATTAATGGCACCCACCTGTGTCTGCAAAAGGCAGTGCTGGAAAATGAGTAATTTCGCACATGTTCTCCACCTGGTGTAAACAAACCCCAAAATGTAGTCCATGAGGCAGAGTTCAGTGATCTGTAGGTCATTAATCATCTCCCCCACCCCGTCCCCCCCACCTAGTACAATGCATCACACCCCCATCCCCCCCCCCCCCATATTCCTAGTGCATATTGTCTCCCCTCATTTTTTCTCGACAGGAGGACAGAGCTGGGAGATGGTGTGAACTGCGCTCTCTCCACAACCTCTCCCCCCCCCCCCACCCCCCCCCCTCTCGGGAGGAAAAAAACCTCTTGGATCCCCCCTCCTAGCAAAAATTCTCTCATTACTACAGGAGTAATGACAGCGGCATACAGGAGGAGAGAGCTGGGAGGAGGTGTGGGTTGTGCACTCCTCTCCCTCCCATCTGTATATAAAGTAGTTGACACAGGATCGCGCTCAGAACTGACTGTACAGGGTTTGATTACCGCACCCCACCCCCCTCAATTTCTGCTGCCTAGACAGGAGCGATGTCAACGATAATCAACCCTGTGCGGCCCGATCACAGAGCCATCCTGTGTTAACTCCTGTGTGTAGAGAGGAAGAAAGAGCACAGCCTGCATCTCCTCCCTGCTGCTGCAGTTTGCGCTCTCTTCCTGTCTGTACACAGCAGCAGGGAGGAGCTGTGAGCTGCATGATCCTCTTTGTACACAACAGCAGGGAGGATGTGCGGGCTGTGCGCTCTTCCTCTCTGTACACAGCAGCAGGGAGGAGGTGCGGGCTGCGCTCTCTCTTCCTCTCTGTACACAGCAGCAGGGAGGAGGTGCGGGCTGCGCTCTCTCTTCCTCTCTGTACACAGCAGCAGGGAGGAGGTGCGGGCTGCGCTCTCTCTTCCTCTCTGTACACAGCAGCAGGGAGGAGGTGCGGGCTGCGCTCTCTCTTCCTCTCTGTACACAGCAGCAGGGAGGAGGTGCGGGCTGCGCTCTCTCTTTCTCTCTGTACACAGCAGCAGGGAGGAGGTGCGGGCTGCGCTCTCTTTTCCTCTCTGTACACGGCAGCAGGGAGGAGGTGCGGGCTGCGCTCTCTCTTCCTCTCTGTACACAGCAGCAGGGAGGAGGTGCGGGCTGCGCTCTCTCTTCCTCTCTGTACACAGCAGCAGGGAGGAGGTGCGGGCTGCGCTCTCTCTTCCTCTCTGGACACAGCAGCAGGGAGGAGGTGCGGGCTGCGCTCTCTCTTCCTCTCTGGACACAGCAGCAGGGAGGAGGTGCGGGCTGCGCTCTCTCTTCCTCTCTGTACACAGCAGCAGGGAGGAGGTGCGGGCTGCGCTCTCTCTTCCTCTCTGTACACAGCAGCAGGGAGGAGGTGCGGGCTGCGCTCTCTCTTCCTCTCTGTACACAGCAGCAGGGAGGAGGTGCGGGCTGCGCTCTCTCTTTCTCTCTGTACACAGCAGCAGGGAGGAGGTGCGGGCTGCGCTCTCTCTTCCTCTCTGTACACAGCAGCAGGGAGGAGGTGCGGGCTGCGCTCTCTCTTCCTCTCTGGACACAGCAGCAGGGAGGAGGTGCGGGCTGCGCTCTCTCTTCCTCTCTGGACACAGCAGCAGGGAGGAGGTGCGGGCTGCGCTCTCTCTTCTTCTCTGGACACAGCAGCAGGGAGGAGGTGCGGGCTGCGCTCTCTCTTCCTCTCTGGACACAGCAGCAGGGAGGAGGTGCGGGCTGCGGGCTGCGCTCTCTCTTCCTCTCTGTACATAGCAGCAGGGAGTTATCCAAAACTTTTTCCCTTTTGTCAATTGAGGGACACAGGAATTCAGATGTTGGGTTATACTGAAGAAGGTTACTTGAAGAAGGTTCTTTTAAACCCTATGCTTCGTTTTTCCTTCAAAAATACAAGTTTACTAAGATTCCTCTCCCTAGCCCCAGGAATCCTGACTTTGCTGGATTTGGAGAATTAAGATCATTGTAGACCTATGGTTTTGAGGTCAGAGAAAGTTGAGTTTTGCTTCAGTAGGTTCTTTCTGGGCTTGCCCAGAGTCACCTATTGCATAAAAGAGATGATGTATTAGGATTATCTGGTTGTACCCATCCTGCCAGTCTGAGACTAAGGTCCACCTCTAATCTCCTGCCTACCCCCATGGGGGTGCTTCCACGCGCTTTACTCTTTCAGTCATGATGGCTTAATGGGATTGAAATTGCTACATTTTCTGGTACTATTGGGAGTCACCACACCCCTTGAAGGCGATTCAGGGGGTTTCCTGGTGAGTCTCACCTAGTTGTCTGGACAGACAATCTCTTTAGACACGGAGTTCTTGCCCCCTTGATCCTAGGAGGTCAGGGATGTAAAGGCTTAGGTCCTTCCCACTTGGATCTGCTTCTCTTCTCACCAGAACCTGTTTTGTCTTGGGTTCTCTTGCAGGGTCTGTTCCTTTTTAAGGTGCTTGGCCCCATTCCTTGTTGACTACCTTCAGGTTTTGGGTCTTTTCTTCCCTACATAGCAACTTGTTCCACCTATTTTGGTGTGTTCTGGTCAATCGGCTTCTGGCTTACTCTAGATTTCAGTGCTCTCTTCCATGTGGAGCCATTCCTCTCTGGTGGCTTTTTCAATATTGGTCATGAGCATCTTATTTATTTCCATGTCCTCTCTTTGGCCATCTTGGCAGGTTACCATACCTGAAGGGGGTTTGGCCTCATTTTGGTAACATATTTGGGCATTGTTGGTTTCTTATGGAATGCAGATAACCCCCAGTTGTTTACTTGTTGCCTGTTAGTGGTTGTTGCTGAGTTAGAGCTTACTCTCTCCTTTTGAACTGCTTTTGGACGTCCCGACAGTATTTGGATTCCTGTATCCCTCAACAGATGAGAAAATTAATTTTTATACAAACCCTAAAATCCTGTCTATTGAGGGACACAGGTCCCCACCCTCTACGTTTTGATTCATACTCTTGGTACTGCTTGCTGCAAATTGAGACACGTTGGGTAGAGGAGGGGTTAGAAAACGATAACAAAAAGGAGCGCACTGATCTAGCACATTACCACAATTTTATTAAATAAAGGTGACAAGTAATATACTCGAATGACCTGCACAAGCATATCACAAAATGCAAATGAGACCGCCTCCAGGTCCACAGAGCTCAGGTGATGGCACTGGAAGACCTCAAAGCATCCAAAAGGGCTTACACATTTCGAGGGTCAAACCCTTTTCTTTAGAGCCGGAGGGCTTGACCCTCGAAATGTTTAAGCCATTTTGGACGCTTTGAGGTCATGCTCGCTTGTGCACCCCACTCAAGCGCAGAAGGTTGTTGTTTTTTTTTTTTTTTTGAGGAGGAGTGGTTACCCTGGGCTGGCCTACAATTTTTTTAGTTGGCCAGTGTCAGTGTCTGTAGGTAGCAGTATAACCCAACAGTATCTGTATTCCTGTCTCCTTCAATGGACTTAAAAAAAAAAAAAAAAAAAAAAAAGGTTTTCACACTAAGTACAAAAATACTATATGTTTAGTTTTGGATAGAGTGTTGGAAGGGTTAGAAGCTCTGGCAGGTTTATTTTGGTGTCTCTGTCCTAGCTGGGGGGATTTACCCACTTTGTCCAGTTGACCATTGTTCCTGTAACAGAAAGTGGTGGGGAATCCCAAAATTTTGATTTGTCACCAGGAGAAAAAGTGAGGGGAAATCTTCCAACGGGGGCATCAGTTCCAGTGGCCGTCCTCTGAGAGGGGACCTCTCCTCTGCTGGCCGTCCTCTGAAAGGGGACCTCTCCTCTGGTGGCCGTCCTCTGAGAGGGGACCTCTCCTCTGGTGGCCGTCCTCTGAGAGGGGACCTCTCCTCTGGTGGCCGTCCTCTGAAAGGGGACCTCTCCTCTGGTGGCCGTCCTCTGAGAGGGGACCTCTCCTCTGGTGGCCGTCCTCTGAGAGGGGACCTCTCCTCTGGTGGCCGTCCTCTGAGAGGGGACCTCTCCTCTGGTGGCCGTCCTCTGAGAGGGGACCTCTCCTCTGGTGGCCGTCCTCTGAGAGGGGACCTCTCCTCTGGTGGCCGTCCTCTGAGAGGGGACCTCTCCTCTGGTGGCCGTCCTCTGAGAGGAAATCTCCTTCACTATGGAGAGGTTTCCTCTCACTTATGGACAGGAAGTGAAGACAAATTTCATCATTCAGGACTTAGAGGGCAAAAAACACATCTGACAGGGTTGTTACTGTTCCCTTCTGTTTTCAAAATGGGGAAAAAAACTAAATTATTTGGTTTCAGATTTTAATTTATCTTGTGGCCTTTTGTTGCTATCACAGAATAAACACTTAATTATAGTGGATAATAATTATCCTTTTTAATGTCTCTCCTGATAGGTGGATCTATTAAGAGAGAAGCCGGAGATGGATGTGATAATCTGGGGCTCGGTGAAATGCTTCATTACGAAGATCCGGCTGATAACATCCCACCGTCGGGAATAAAGGTGGAAGAGGAGATGCTTGAGCCCCCCTATCATAGCATAACATCTGAGGTGACCCCTGAAGACAAACCTCATATCTGTTGTCACTGTGGGAAAAACTTCAGCTGCTACCAAACAGTTGAGAGGCATCAAAGTTGCTGCAATATGAAGAGACCCAGATGGAACTCTCCCTGCAACTCTACACACAACACCGACCTGCTAAAACATAAGTCTCCACCTCTTCAGGGGCAGTCCTCTCCGATCAGCCACCAGCGGGCTCTTAATATCAATAGGCCTTACAAGTGCCCGCTGTGCCCTAAAACATACACTCAGAGGTCCACCTTAACAAAGCACCTCAGGACGCACACCGGGCACAGGCCTTATCGGTGTACCGTCTGCGGCAAGTCTTTCATTCAAAACTCAGACCTGGTGAAACACCATCGTACCCACACTGGGGAAAAGCCTTACAGCTGCTCCATTTGCGATAAACGGTTTGCGGAGAGTTCCTCCTTAATGAAACACAAGAGGACGCACAACGGCGATCGCCCTTACCATTGCGCCGAGTGTCCGAGAAGCTTCACCTCCAAGACCGTCCTTGTTAGACATATGACGGTTCATACAAAGTTTTCCGACAAAGCGCGAAGCAGAACAGAACCTACCAAGCCCAAGCAAGAAGAAAATCCCCCAAAAGATTCTCCTTTCAGCTGTGCTCATTGTGGAAAGTCTTTTAGGCATCGGACATCGTTTGTTCGGCACCAACAGGTGCACTCGAGGCAGAGATCCTTCCAGTGTCCGCAGTGTGAGAAGGCCTTCATCCAGAACTCGGACCTGAAGAAGCATATGTGGACCCACTCTGGAGAGCGGCCTTTCCGGTGCCAAGAGTGCCACAAAGGGTTTATTCAAAGGTCAGACCTGGTGAAGCATCATCGGACGCACACGGGGGAACGACCCTATCAGTGCACGCTCTGCCAGAAGACGTTTGCCGAAAAGTCAGCTTTATCCAAACACCAGAAGGTCCATAGCAAAGATAAACCCCACAAGTGTACCGAATGCAGGAAAGGCTTCATCCAAAGGTCAACCCTAATATTACATCAGAGGAGCCACACCGGGGAGCGGCCATTTACCTGTCTTCAGTGCAATCGGCGCTTCATACAGAAGTCGGATCTTCTGAAACACCAGAGAGTCCATGTTAGACAACAGAGCTCTGCTACGAACAGCTCAGCGGATGGCGTTTCTCTCTCTTACGAATGTGAGTGTGGTCAGATCTTCAACCAGTTGTCAAGATTTTTAAAGCACAAAAAGTTGCACTGCAGTGACCAGCTCTTTCAGTGCCTAGACTGCAACATTAGCTTTATTCAGAAGTCCACGTTTTTGAGACATTGCCGGAGCCACCGTGCAGAGAGACGCCACTGTTGTGTCTTGTGCCAAAAGAGTTTCGAACGGAAAAGCGACCTCCAAAAACACTGGAGGACTCATGATGGACAGAGCCCTTACCCGTGCCAACACTGTGGTAAGACCTTCACAGGGAGATCTGCTATAATTAAACACATTAGATGGCACACGGGGGAAAGGGCGTACCAGTGCAATGTCTGTGAGAAAGCCTTCATCCATCGTTCTTCCTTAAACAAGCACATGAGGACTCACATGGGGCAAAAACCATATCCCTGTGACCAGTGCAGGAAAAGCTTCATCCAAAACTCTGACTTGGTCAAACACCAAAGAATTCACAGTGGTGAGAAGCCTTATCACTGCCCCGAATGTAATAAAAGGTTCACGGAAGGCTCGTCGCTGGCCAAACATCGCAGAACGCACGCTGGGCAGAGGCCGTACCACTGTCCGCATTGTAAAAGAACCTTCAAACAAAGTTTGGATTTGGTCAAGCACCTCGAGGTCCACTCTACAGAGACCCCTCCTGCCGCTACCGCCTTCCATGAGATTGTCCTCACGGACCCCATTGAACCGAACACCACTGAGCAGAAAAGCCTTCTGCACCAGTGCCCGGAATGCGCCAAAACCTTCCCCAACAAAACCAGCCTCAAGAAACATCTCCGAACCCACAACACAGAAAGACAGTACTTGTGCGACCGATGTCCCAAGAGCTTCTTCCAAACATCCGATTTGGTGAAGCATCTTCGAACCCACACGGGGGTTCGCCCATACCATTGTACAGAGTGTAACAAGGGTTTCATCCAGAGGTCGGACCTGGTGAAGCACCAAAGGATTCACTCCGGTGAAAAGCCTTTCCAGTGCCCTGAGTGTTACAAGAGTTTTACTGAGGCGTCCTCGTTGGCCAAACACCGGAGGATTCACAACAGAGTCCAGCCGTATCCGTGCAGCGAGTGTGGAAAGGGCTTCAGCTGCAGCTCAAACCTTCACAGACACCTGAAATGGCACGTCGACCAAAAACAGCAGAGCTCTGAAATTTTAGAAGGGATTTCTATCATCACCGTTGGCCATGACGAGAAAGTTGGTGAAGACGCTCTACCGTTGCACCAGCACAAAGCGGAAATTATCAGAGCAAAATCGTTTCCATGTAATGAGTGCGGGAAGACCTTCGGCCACCGGTCGGTGCTCGTTAAACATTTACGTATTCATACGGGGGAACGCCCTTATGTCTGTAATGTGTGCGAAAAAGGCTTCATCCAGAAGTCGGACCTCGTAAAACATTACCGTACGCACACCGGAGAACGCCCGTATAGCTGCAGCGACTGCGGTAGAAGCTTCATTGAGAAGTCCAGCTTGGCTAAACACCAGCAAAAGCACCTTATTCCTCCTGGGACTGAAACGAAGGGAAGTGCTCTCTCTGTTCCCTCCCATATGCACCAACCGGTCATGTATTGGGGAGAGTCTGAGGATGACCCCGGAAGTTTAGTACAAAAGTTCCATGTGGGTTCTGTGGTGGCCAGGCCTTTCAGCAGCTTAAAGAGCATCCTCTCATCTTCAGCAGAGTGCAAGATGGCAGTCAAGAAGACTAAGGTGTATGCTTGTCTGCACTGCGATCAAACTTTCACCGACAACTCCATTTTCCGGGTCCACAAGGCGACTCACAGAGCGCAGCAGCCTCATACTTGTACCGTATGCGGGAAGGTGGTCAGCCAGCGGTCGGCGCTGGTCAAACACATGCGGTCCCACACCGGCGACAAGCCTTATCGGTGCCTCGTCTGCCAGAAGGGATTCATCCAGAACTCCGACCTGGTGAAGCATCTCCGAACCCACACGGGCGAAAAACCCTACAAATGCGACTTCTGCGACAAGCGATTCATCGACCGCTCGGCGGTAGTCAAACACTCAAGGACGCACAGCGGGGAGCGGCCATACAGGTGCGAAGAATGCACGAGAGGCTTTGTACAGAAGTCGGACTTGGTGAAGCACTTGAGGACGCACACGGGAGAATGTCCGTATTTCTGCCAGTTATGTGGCAAGACGTTTAGATCCCATTCTGCTTCTCTGAAGCACCAACATGTGTGCAATATGGCCGTCAAGGAGGACAGTCCACTGCTCTACACTTCTGAGGGGTCCTACACTGACCATGCCACTCCGAACACTTTGTACAGCTTAGAGGCTTATCAGCTTTGATACATGGCCTGGAAGGACAACAATAATAATAATAATAATAATAATGGCTAAAACAACGTAGTTATACAGGCGTATACAAACAGGGATGTTAGAAATTGATATGGTCTACGTGTTTCGCGGAGAACTCTGCTTCCTCAGGACCCTGTAGTTCATGCATAAGGAAATGACACTTGTGCTGAAAGAAATCAAATCGATACATGATGGAACCAAGATAATAGATGTGTGTGTGTGTGGGGGGGGGGGGGTAACATTCACATCGCTATGAAGGGTTTTAGCTCTCCCCATACCCACCCCCCATTCGTTTTGTTTTTTATTTATTGGAATGGTTCTTGTGTGCTTCTTTTGTAGTTATTTGTTGGCTTCTATTTAAATTATCTTAGTTCCACCATGTATCCATTTTGATTGATATTTAGTAATTGCTTCCTCCAGAACCCTGTATGCCTTGCTTTACAAAATATGAATCAAATAGATGCATGATGGAACCAAGATAATATAAACAGAAGCCAACCAATCGCTACAAAAGAAGCACACAAGCAAGAGACTAAAAAAAATGAAATTATACAGACATATAGAAACAAGGAAGTTGGAAAATTGATATGCTCTACGTGTTTCGCTGAGAACTTTGCTTCCTCAGGACCCTGTACTCATTGAATGAAGAAGAGTCCTCAGCAAAATGCATAGACTGTATCCGTTTTCGAATAGCCTTGTTTGTATACACCTGTATAATTTATTATTTTTTTGTATCTTGCTTTCTTGGACCGTTTCTTGATTGTGTGCTTCTTTTGCAGTTGTTGGTTGGATTCTATTTATATTATCTTGGTTCCATCATGTTTCTGATTTTATATGTCAGTACAAGTGTATCATTTTTTACAGGCTTTCTATGGCGCCAACAGTTTGTGCAGCGCTTTATAATGGGAGGGCAAACAGGACAGATACAGTTCAGTACAAGAGGATCAGAGGGCCCTGCTCATTAGAGCTTACAATCTAAAAGAGGGTCAAGTGATACAAAAGGTAATTGTGTTACCTTTTACCTTTTGTATATAGCTGTGGTGGGCTCATGGGGAAAATAAATGTACAGTTGTTGGGTGGATAGGCTTCCCTGAAGATTTCTTCATTCATGGTGTACAGGATCCTGAGGAAGTGGAGTTCTCCGTGAAACATGTAGACTATGAATTTTCTAACCTCTTTTTATACATACACCTGTATAATTACTTTTTTTTTTTTTTTTTGGTCTCTTGCTTTCTTGGACTTTTTCTTGATTGTGTGTTTCTTTTGTAGATATTGTCTGAATTGTCTTTATATTATCTTGGTTCCATCATGTATCTGATTTTATATACAAGTGTAATTTCTTCATTCAAGGTATACAGGGTCCAGAGGACGCAGAGTTCTCTGCGAAACTTTTTGACTGTATCAATTTTTTTAACATCCTTGTTTGTATAACTGCAGTGTTTTAGCTATTGTTATATTTTTTTGTCATTTTAGGAAAAGCTGTTGTACATAATAGAAAGACTTTTTTTTTGTTTGTTTTTATTAGGTTTTAACCCTATGGTTATGTATTTATTCCTGCTGGTATATTGAAAGTCCCGTTACGTCTTTCTGGAATTTTGTCTTCTGTAGTCCTTGGGATGACGCCTCTTGGGAATTAAATCCCATCATTATACATCCCACTATTTACATTGACCTTATTAGTAGTCGCATTCAGTTGGACTTGTTTCAAGACCTTTCACTGCTCATCTAATTTTTCCATTTTGGACGGAGAGGTAAACTGGTTTTCAAGAGATGTGAACTAAGCCGTCTATGTCCTACAGGAACACCCATTCCTAAACAGGGGCGGGAGCTCTCCATGCCTTCCACATAGGATGGCGGTTTTAAAATGTTTACACGGCATTCTGTCAAGTGTTCATATCTTTAGCCATGTAAAGCCAGTTGCACACGGAGGTAAGAACTTGCTGATGTTTATACTCGGGGATCATGGTGGCTGAAACTAAAATATTCTCGTGTGAAGGCAAAATTCATCTTTATTGTCAGTACTGCAATATATACTTGCATAAACACATAAATTGCTGCACTTGGGGCCCGTCTCTGTACTCCTTCTTTACGCAGCGGTCTGTATGGATCCATAGACAACAACACGTCTATATCCAGCCCAGTAAAAATGGCATGGGTTGTTTTTTGTTTTTACCCCCGTGTGCAAGAGGCCTAACCCAAATAAAACAAAAAGAAAAATATTGAGATAAGGTTGAACAGTAGGGTAGGCCCACATCCCAAATAAATGGTACAAGTGGAAAAATTCCCCCTTCACGGGACTCTAGTAGCCCAACTTGTTGTCAATGCAATAACGGCATAAAAAATTAAAAAAAAATTTATACATATCTTTTAAATATTATTCAACAGCGGATGAAATCTTCCCTGAAGATTTCTTCATTCAAGGTGTACAGGATCCTGAGAAAGTGGAGTTCTCCATGAAACATGTAGACTATATGAATTTTCTAACCTCTTTGAATACATACACCTGTATAATTACTGTTTGTTTTTTTTGTCTCTTGCTTTCTTGGACTTTTGCTGTTACCACCATGGTGGATGTCTATGGACAACACCATTTGTGGTAACATCATGGTAGTCCTGGACCGATCAGTATCATTCTTCTATTGTCATATTATGTTGACTCGCATGTTCACCAGCCACTATTGTTGTGAATATATCTATTTTTTTCTTTGCTTTTCTATGCTGTTATTGCATTAATAACGAGTTGGGCCTTTAAAGTCCCATGAAGGGGAAATGTTTCCACTTGTTAGCGCAAATAAAATACATCCTCGATTTCCTGGGGCTTGGATTATAGAGTTAGGACAGGCCGGTTTCATGAATCCACCCATCTTGACGTGCTTTTGCACAGTCAACTGCTGCATTAACCTACCTGGCGGTATGATTATTTCGGATTTTAGGTGCTGAAAGCGGTACAATTATTTTGCATGGAAATTTGGCGTTTTATATTGTAGGTCTGTAAATCTTAACAATAACACACTTATATCTGTCCAAACCAGAGTCTAGTAGATATCCCGGGTATGATAAAGTTTGAAACACAAAAACATAAATTATAATATAATAAATAAAAATAAATAATTAAAAAAAAAAAAATAGTAATAAAATAAATTTCCCCACAATTCACTATCGCTCAGTTCTGCAAGTGTTCTAATTTACTATCGCTGTTTTCTAGCTGGTCTAAAGCCACTTTTGACGTAAAGGGACACTTTTTGGTTGCTATGGACAATCTCCAGTTTCCAGGCAGAAAGAACAGTATATATATAATATAAAACTGCATGCAGGGCATGGGCCAAAGCACTGGGGACAAAAGGGATGTGAAATCATTTCATACAGTACTGTAATCTGTAAGATTACAGTACTGTATGTGTTATGATTTTTACTTTTTTTTTAGTTTGCCGCCAGGCTCCGCCCCCGTGCGTTGCGCCGCTCGCAGGGAACGGAGCCTGGCACGGAGAGGCTTCGGAGGAGGACGGAGTCCTCGGACACTGCGGGGGACATCGCAGGATCCCGGGGACAAGGTAAGTAAAGCCGCCCCAGGATCCTGCAATGCGATCCCGAGTGTGGCTCGGGGGTTACCGCTAATGGGACTGAATTTTAACCCCGAGCCACACTCGGGAATACCGCCAGGGAGGTTAAACATTCTCTGGTGATTGAATAAAGATGACTGAGTTATCTCTGGGGCAATACAAGCTGGGTTATGTTCCTGGTATAGTGGGGTACAAATAATCTGGCTATGTTCCTGGTATAATGGGTTATATTCCAGCCATAGTTGGGCATAGATACTGGGGGGAGAAAAGATCGTCTACACACCACAGGAACGTTCCAATGATTTTATTCCAAAAATAGCAAATGACAGCCGACAGAGTGTCCGAACCCAGGAGGTGACCTGTGCGTTTCACACCGACATCAGTGCTTCTTCAAACCAATGGTTGTCATTTGCTATATTTGGAATAAAATTGTTGGCACGTTCCTGTGGTGTGCAGCCATTCTTTTCTTCCTATGGATCATCGGTGGTGGGCCGGGGCTTGCATCCAGCGCATTCGGACTGTAGTGACTGCTCGCCTGGAGCGGCGTCTTCCTTGTTCGAACAGATACTGGGGAATGTTCTTGATAGAGTAGGGCGGTGGTCTCCAAAATGCGGCCCTTTCCTTGCCTTTATCCGGCCCTTGAGGCATTATTGCAGCCAGTGACACATAGAATGGGGCACTATTCCTTCCACTGACACCAATGAGGGGACATAATTTCTTCCACTGGCAACAAAAATGGGGCACCACTCCACCCAATGACACCAACTAATACCAAAGATTGGGCATTGTTTACTCCCACTGGGCATAGTCCAGCCCCCCTAAAGTCTTAAGGATAGTAAACTGGTCCTTTCTTTAGAAAGTTTGGAGACCCCTGGAGTAGGGTATAAATTCTGTGGTGTGTTCCTGTTATAATGGGGTATATTCCAGCTATAGTCAGGTATAAATACTGGGGTAAGTATAGTATGGTAGAAGTACTGGGAAACCTTCCTGATATAGTAGGATAAAAATAATGGGGCACAGCCTGGTATAAATAACAGGCTATGTTCCTGGCATAGTGGAGTATAAATAATGGGGTATGTTCCTGGTATAACTAACTGGACACATTCCTGACATCGTGGGGTATGTTCCTTATAGTCAGCAGTACTGAGGACAGTTGGATGAGCGGTGAGATGTCTTCACATAACAGAAGTCGGCTTGAATGTGACTATTACTACCTATAATGCATACTCGTTCTTTCATCTCGACTTCTGGTTGCAACCGAACTGGTAGAATTCATATTGCCAGGCTTATTTATAAATAACAACACCATCACTGTGTCTAATTTTGCTGCTTTTTTTTTTTTCTTCCTTGCAGTTTATAATTCTCCAAAATTAAAATCGTAAAGCCAATAGGGAAAAATAGAGATAAAGATAGAAAAATTATAGAAATAAAAAGAAAAGTGGTAATATAGAACATTCCTCTATCCCCACCGGTGACAATGAATTACATCTGTTCTAATCGGTGTAAAAGTTGAAGGCAGTGGCGTCTCTAGGGGGTGGCTTTTGAGGCTATAGCCCCGAATCTGGGGCCCATAGCCCCGAGTCTCTGCAGCAGTCCCCAAGGGGAGGGGAGGCTCTCTAGGGTACCCTGATGTAAGTGGGGGGGACTCTCTGGGGACCTTGATTTAGGGGGGAGGCTCTCTCTGGGGACCATGATTTAATAGGGAGGCTCTCTGGGAACCCTGATGTAAGGGAGAGGCTCTCTGAGGATCCTAATGTAAGGGGGGCTCTCTGGGGACCCTGTTGTAAGGGGGGACTCTCTGGGGATATATACACACACAAGTATATTATATACATGTGTATGCCCGCTCAAGCATATGACTTTCTTTACTACGTTGATATAGGCTCTAGCCCCAGATCTTTTGTAGACGTAGCAACACCCCTGGTTGAAGGAAACGTTCATCTTCATTAATGGTCCTAATAATAGGGCAATGCCGGCAGAATTAGTGGTCTGAGGTGAAAAGGGAAAAGACGCATGTCGTCATAGAATTCACAGGGGTTTGGCTTTACTGGTTGTGGAAAAGAAAATTTACTTTAGTAACAAATTCCACGTTGTTTGAAAACCGAAAATGCGAGTTTGTGGAATTTTGTAGCTGTTTATTGACTACTGATGGGACAAATTGGTGCAAATTTACCCCGATTAAAATGTTCAAATAAAAATATTTGTCTGTTTTTTTTTTTTTATTGCTGTCTCTTGTATGCAGGTGGAGGGTACCTTGAATAATACAACCAGATTGTGACGTGTAGTGATCTTTAGGCTATAAGGGAATGATACAGTCAATGGAGGACTTCAGTTTCTCTTGCAGACCAAACGTGGCAGTTTTATTTAATTTCCACCAAAATGGATCAAGGCAACGAACATCTAATGCCCTGTACACACAATAGGATTTTCCAATGGAAAATGTGTGATAGGACCTTGTTGTCGGAAATTCCGACCGTGTGTAGGCTCCATCACAAATTTTCCATAGGAATTTCCATCACACAAAATTTGAGATCTGGTTCGGAATCAAGCAGAAGAGCAGAACTGGCTATTGAATTTCATTTTTCTCGGCTCATCGTAAGTGTTGTACGTCACCGCGTTCTTGACGTTCGGAATTTCCGACCAACTTTGTGTGACCGTGTGTATGCAAGACAAGTTTGAGCCAACACCCGTCGGAAAAAATCCCATGGATTTTGTTGTTGGAAAATCCTATCGTGTGTACAGGGCATAACAATGAGACCATTAGAAGTTTTGTTGGCATACTACTTGGCCAAAAGTCTGTGGAAACCTGAGCATCACATCTATATGAGCTTGTTGGACATCCCATTCCAACACCATTGCCATCGATATGACTTTTGTCCCCCTTTGTAGGTATATTCCCATGATATTTTGGAGTGTATTTGTGAGAATTTGTACCGTTTGTTCATAATCAGCATTCCAATTCACCCCAAAAAGTGTTCAGTAGGGATGAAGTCAGGGCTCTCTACAGGACACTCAAGTCCCTCCACATCAAACTGGTCACACCATGTCTTTATGGCGCTGGCTTTGAACACAGGGGCACAGTCATGGTGGAGAACAGTAAAGGGTATTCACCAAACTGTTACCACAAAGGTTGAGCTATCCGACATCCGATTCCAAAACCATAGCCATTAATATAGAATTCCCCACCATTCCAAAACTACCGACATTCATATGGAGTTGCCCCGCCCCTTTGGTTCTAGAAGAGTTGCCCCGCCCCTTTGGTTCTAGAACATCCTCCACTTATCTGGTAAGACTTTCTGCAAGATTTTGGATGGTGTCTGTGGGAATTTGTGAAGTCAGATACTGATGTTGGATGGGAAAACCTGGCTCACCGTCAACATTCCAATTCATCCCAAAGATGTTCAGTAGGGTTGAGCTCAGGGCTCTGTGCAGGACATTCAAGTTCCTCGACACCAAACCGGTCATACCATGTCTTTATAGAGCTGGCTGTGTACACGGGCACCGTCATGCTGGAAAAGAAAAGGGTCTTCGCTAAACTGTTACCACAAGGTTGAGCTGTTGGACCTACAATTCCAAAACCATGGCCATTATATAGAATTCCCCCCCCCCCACCATTCCAAAACCATTGACGTTAATATAAAGTTCCTCACGGTCCTAAACTATGGCCATTAATATGGAGTTGCCCCACTCCTTGGTTCTAAAACATTCTCCACTCTTCTGGGAAGACTTTCTGCTAGATTTTGGAGGGTGTCTGTGGAAATTTGTGCCCATTAGTGAGGTCAGGTACTGATGTTGGATGAGAAGACCTGGCTCATTATCAGTGTCTCAATTCATCCCAAAGGTGTTCAGTAGGGTTGAGGTCACGTGGAACAGAAAAGGGTCTTCACCAAACTGTTACCACAAGGTTGGAGGAGCACAATTGTCTACAATGTCTTTGTATGATGGAGTTTTACCAGGACCCTTCACTGGAGACACCTTAACTCAGTAATTTGGAGGGGGGTTCACAGACTTTTGACCATCTAGTGTAAGCTGCAGTCATTTGGTTATTTTTGTGGTTAAGGTTAGGTTAAAATTTGGTGTGTGTTTGACCAACAATAGGCTATAAGTGAACAATGTCGTAGGTGATGTGGAGTCTTTAGGATCTCCTCTTGGACACATTTTCTATAAGACTTTAGCAAATTGTGTCACCATTGGGAAGTTTTACTTAATTATCCCACCACAGATTACTTGTGTCCCCAGTGACATCAGTTCTTCGCACCCAAATCCGTGTCATTTTTTTTTTGGCAATGCACATGCCACCTGTCGTTGGACAGAGAGGTGAATAGATAGAAATAATTTTTAATTGTAGTCTCCAGGTTACCGATCCTATTTCTTTAACTACTTGGTAAATCAAGGACCTGGAAGCCACAGAAGTGTCTGGGGTCAGCCAAAGAAAATGTAAGTTTCAGGTGCACCTCAGACAGTACCAGTGACCTATAGTGTATGCAGAAAGTATTTACAGCGCTTCACTTTTTCCACATTTTGTTTATGTTACAGCATTATTCCAAAATTGATTAAAGTCATTTTTTTCCTCAAAATTCTTCAAACCACCCCCCATAATGACAACGTGAAAGAAGTTTGTTTGAAATCTTTGCACATGTATTAAAAATAAAAAAATCCCATGTACACAAGTATTCACAGCCTTTGCCATGACACTCAGAATTGAGCTCAGGTCGATCCTGTGTCCACTGATCATCCTTGAGATGTTTCTACAACTTAATTGGAGTCCACCTGTGGTAAATTCAGGTGATTGGACATGATTTGGAAAGGCACACACCTATCTATAGAAGGTCCCACAGGTAACAGTGCATGTCAGAGCACAAACCAAGCCATGAAGACCAAGGAATTGTCTGTAGACCTCCAAGACAGGATTGTATGGAGGCACAGATCGGGGGAAGGGTACAAAAACATTTCTGCAGCATTGAAGGTCCCAATGAGCCCAGTGGCCTCCATCATTCGTAAATGGAAGAAGTTTTGAACCACCGAGACTCTCCCTAGAGCAGACCGCCCGGCCAAACTACCAATCAGGGGAGAAGGACCCTAGTCAGGGAGGTGGCCAAAAAGCCGATGGTCACTGACAGAGCTCCAGCGTTTCCAGACGGATGTCACTCAGTAAAAGGCACATGACAGTCCACCTGGAGTTTACCAAGAGAAACCTGAAAATTTTCCAAAATTCTCTGGTCTGATAAAACAAAGATTGAACTCTTTGGCCTGAATTGCAAGCGTCATGTCTGGAGGAAACCAGGCACCGCTCATCACCTGGCCAATACCATCCCTACAGTGAAGCATGGTGGTGGCAGCATAATGCTGTGGGGATGTTTTTCAGTGGCAGGAACTGGGGGAGACTAGTCAGGATGGAGGGAAAAGATGAACACAGCAATGTACAGAGACATCCCTGATGAAAAACTGCTCCAGAGTGCTCTGGACCTCAGACTGGGGCGAAGGTTCATCTTCCAATAGGACAACGACCCTAAGCACACAGCCAAGATAACAAAGGAGTGACTATGGGACAACTCTGTGAATGTCCTTGAGTGGCCCAGCCACAGCCCAGACTTGAACCCGATTGAAATTCTCTGGAGAGATCTGAAAAGGTCTGTGTACCGACGCTCCCCATCCAACCTGATGGAGCTTGAGAGGTCCTGCAAAGAAGAATGGGAGAAACTGCCCAAAAATTAGGTGTGCCGAGCTTGTAGCATCATACTCAAAAAGACTTGAGGCTGTAATTGGCGCCAAAGGAGCTTCACCAAAGTATTGAGCAAAGGCTGTGATACTTATGTACATGGGAGGAGTCTGTGATACTTATGTACAGAGAAGGAGTCTGTGATACTTATGTACATGGGAGGAGCCTGTGATACTTATGTACAGGGGAGGAGCCTGTGATACTAATGTACAGGGGAGGAGCCTGTGATACTAATGTACAGGGGAGGAGCCTGTGATACTAATGTACAGGGGAGGAGCCTGTGATACTAATGTACAGGGGAGGAGCCTGTGATACTAATGTACAGGGGAGGAGCCTGTGATACTAATGTACAGGGGAGGAGCCTGTGATACTAATGTACAGGGGAGGAGCCTGTGATACTTATGTACAGGGGAGGAGCCTGTGATACTTATGTACAGGGGAGGAGCCTGTGATACTTATGTACAGGGGAGGAGCCTGTGATACTTATGTACAGGGGAGGAGCCTGTGATACTTATGTACAGGGGAGGAGCCTGTGATACTTATGTACAGGGGAGGAGCCTGTGATACTTATGTACAGGGGAGGAGCCTGTGATACTTATGTACAGGGGAGGAGCCTGTGATACTTATGTACAGGGGAGGAGCCTGTGATACTTATGTACAGGGGAGGAGCCTGTGATACTAATGTACAGGGGAGGAGCCTGTGATACTTATGTACAGGGGAGGAGCCTGTGATACTTATGTACAGGGGAGGAGCCTGTGATACTTATGTACAGGGGAGGAGCCTGTGATACTTATGTACAGGGGAGGAGCCTGTGATACTTATGTACAGGGGAGGAGCCGGTGATACTTATGTACAGGGGAGGAGCCGGTGATACTTATGTACAGGGGAGGAGCCGGTGATACTTATGTACATGGGAGGAGCCGGTGATACTTATGTACAGGGGAGGAGTCTGTGATACTTATGTACAGGGGAGGAGTCTGTGATACTTATGTACACGGGATTTTTTTATTTTAATAAATTTGCAAAGATTTCAAACTTCTCCCAAGTTGTCATTATGGGGAATTTGTTTGTAGAATTTTGAGGATAATAATGAATTGAATCCATTTTGGAATAAGGCTGTAAGATAACAAAATGTGGGAAAAGTGAAGCGCTGTGAATACTTTCCGGATGCTCTGTATAATGAGGGTGCTGTATGATGACATCATCACCAGTGATGGTTTATCAATAGCATGCCAAAATGTTCCCTAAAGTGTAATTAAAGCTAAGCACCTAAATATCTTATACTATAGCTTACCAGTACTTGGATGCGGTGGCTGCGTTCTCTTTATTTCACAGTTTTTTTTTTTTTCGCCTGGTGATCCTGCCAGTAACATATAACATATTTCCACACTAATTTCTCCACTGTATCTATGGAAGGAGTCATGGTTGTCACACAGGCTGGACTTTAGTCACATCTGCCTTTGTACACGGTGGAGGCCCCATTCACAACTGAGCGTTTTGTAGCTACAAACGCCAAAATTCCAGAGGAGAAAAAAAAAAAAAAATTAAAACAATTCTCTAAGGGAGTTGGTTCACATCCCCACTCCAAGTCACCTGAAGCTCAAAAAAATTAAAAAAAAATTTTTTTTTTTTTTTGTAACTTGATTTGGACAGATTAGGGCGATTCAGGAGCATTTTTTTTTCCACATCGAAATCTATTGGAACGCACGATTTGCACGTTTTTGAGCGTTTTTACACATGGTCTGCTCTAAGGCCATAATAAAATAAATAATAAAATGTAAACATAAATAATATTAATAAATTAATTAAACCACCAAACTCTATTTGGTGCGATTCTAAAGTGCTTTTTTTTCTCTCATAGAAATGCATTAAAACGCACGATCTGCACTTTTTTTTTTTTTTAGCGTTTTCTGCTCAAATACAATAATAAAATATATAAAATAAAATCTAATAAAAATATAATAAAATCATAAATATTATTAATAAATAAATGAAACCCAAACTTAGACAGATTGGTGTGTTTTAGAAGCACTTTTTTCCCGATATAGAAATGCACTAAAACACACGGTTTGAGCGTTTTCACGCATTTTCTGCTCAAATGCAATAATAATAATATTAATAAACAAATGAAACCCCAAATCCCTATGTGGATTCTGAAGCACTGTTTTTTCTCATAAAAATGCATTGAAAAGTTTTGGCGGGTTTTCTGCAATTGCAAGTTTTTTGAGTGTTTTCTGCTCAAAGGCAATAATAAAATAAATAATACATAAAACATAATCATAAATTAAATAAAATTAAACCCTATTTATTTAAAAAAATAAATAAAAGTAAATGAAATGGATATTTTCTCTACTGGCTAATAAAAAAAAAAAATCGGCAAAGCTAAAGAACACTTTAAAAAAGCAATGCAAAAACGTGCATAAAAATGCACAAAGAAATGCGACACTCAGGTGTGAATGCAGCCTGACACAGCATTTTTGGCAGGATCAAAAGGTTCTTTCTGAATATGTTCTTAGGCTGAAAAAAGAAAATGAATGCAGCCACCATAATTAAGCACTGGTAAGGTGTTTTGATCTTTGAACCTCAATCTGGCTTTAGTAACGAAGGAGAAGACCCTCCATGGCTCCAAAATGTTGAACACGGCATCTACATTGTGTTTAGATACTTTTTTCTTTATTGTAATGACACCAGTAGATGCCGTGTTCAACGTTTTGGGGTCATGGAGGGTCCCCTTTGTTAGGCAGACAGTTGCTTGTGCTGGTGATGCTTCACTAAAGCCAAATTGAGAGCCAGCAAATCACCAAGTGGTCAATGGTGGATGAGGATCCCACAGCCCGCACCTTCAAAAACACGTCAGCATGGTCAATGGCCACGTCTGATGAATTTGGGGCTGGTAATGACCACCTGACTCTGGGGACCCCACATTCTCATCTTATTGTCACACCGTCACACGTCCAAGGCCGTCTCTGAGGTAGAAAGCGTTTATTTGTGAAACGTATTTCTCCAGATACAATCAGCTTCTAGAATGACCCTGTTAGTGAGGCGAACCGACCCCCCTATGGGGCAATCAGTGTCTCCCCAACCCTCAGACCCTGAGGGATAGAATTGGCGGTCCCTCTATTAAAAGACCAGTAAACCAAAACAATTATATTTTTACACTTACCATAAAATCCTTTTCTCTGAGTTTGTTGAAGGACACAGCCAACCTTCACAATGAAGGCATGAAAGTCTGTGTAGCTTCACTCTCCCTTCTTCCTGTCCAGGAAGTCCTTCCTCCCATGGAACGGGCAGATCGTCACTACGGATGCCACCTTCTTGTCATTGTCGGCGCTTCGAGAGGTTTGTCTAATCACGCCATGGCTGTGTCTTACATCAATCACCAAAGTTCAGTTGTGGGCCTGGAGGTATCTTAGATTCTCGGTTGGATGGAACTTCATGTCCCTTCCCTATCAGTAGTTCCCATTCCAGGGGTGGATAACTGGCAAGCAGGCTATTTCAGGTGTCACAGGGGGAATGGTCTCTACACCAGGAGATATTTCAACAAACCTGTCTCCTCTGGGGCATGTCATACCTGGATCTTCTCACATCCAGGCTACACTGGAAGGTTTCTAGGGTTATGGCCATGACCAGGGATCCCTGGGCGGATGCGCTCAACTGGAATGTTTCCAGGGTAATGGCCATGACCTGGGATCCTGGGCAGAAATCGCTCAACTAGAAGGCTCCCAGGTTTATGGCTTTGACCGGGGGTCCCCGGGCAGAAGCACTCAACTGGAAGGTTCCCAGGTTTATGGCCATATTCGGGGGTCCCCAGGTGGAAGCTCTCAATGGAAGGTTCCCAGGTTTATGGACATGAGCGCTTCTGCCTTGGGATCCCTGGTCAACTGGAAGCTTCCCAGGTTTATATGGCCATGACTGGGTGATACCCGGGTAGATGCGCTCAACTGGAAGGTTTCCAGGTTTATGGCAATGACCAGGAATCCCTGGGCGAAGGTGCTCAACTAGAAGGTTCTCCCCTTTATGGCCATGACCAGGGATTCCTGGGCATAAGGGCTCCACTGGAGCCCTTATGGTTTATGCCCATTAACCAAGGATTCCTGGGCAGATGCGCTCAACTGGAAGGTTGCCAGGTTTATGGCCATGACCAGCGATCCCTGGGTGGAAGCTCTGGTTGCTCCATGGGACAGGTACTCCCTGATCTATGCTTTTTCTCTTCTTGAAGCTCCTTCTCCATCTGTTGCGGAGAATAGATTGGGAGGGAATTCCAGTAAAAAGGATTGGCCGCGTTGAGCCAATTCAACAGGAGAAAGCACTTCCTGGGCAGGAGGAGGGGAGAGCGAAGCCACCAGGACATGGGCACCTTCATCGTGAAGACTGGCTGCATCCTTCAATGAACGGAAGAGAAAAATAGATTTATTATTCAATATATCTCCAGAATACCGCCACACCTTCTGCCTTCTCAAATCAGCCAATTCAGGCTAAAGAAGGCAAATGACAATGGTGGTATTTGCTCTAGGAGTACTGGAAAGGAAGCCGACTGTGCATGTTATATCTTCAACAACCCATAAGCGGAGTGAGATTCCCCCAACAGGTAGCGCAATTGTTAAAAACTTAAGATAATCAATAAACATTAATAACACCCGGTGAAAAATAAAGTGTCCATCACGGCAAAGGTCATATAAAAACAATCTCACAGATCACAAAGTGTCCAATGGTATCTTCCCAAATTATGCAAAAGCACTGAAATATTCCAACTTCCACACCATCGTGCACTAGAATTGATATATTCTCCCCACAGATCACCAAACTCACCGAATAGATTTGCCTCTCATTTTCATAAATCGGGGAAAAAAAAAAAAACCTCTCCTTAGGATCCCCTTATAATGGCTCCTCCCAATTTGCACCTCCTTTAATCACTCTCAGCACTAATAACGCCACTGGAATGCAGAAAAAAAGAAACTTGCATAGCGCAACACCGTAATTAGGTTAAGTCAAACTCCACTTCAGTAAAACAAAACTCACAAATAAGCTCTTATGACGACACACGTCGGGACGGGGCTGCAAGGCAGCCAGAAGTTACAGTAGAGCGGAAGGAACGTGACCAGATAAGACCCTGCATCTACCAGTCCGACCGGTTCTGGGCACACTGCATTTATGCTGTGATACCATAATTATTAAAACCGAACTTAAAACAGTTAAAATAAAACTCACAAGCATTATAAAAAATTAATTTATACAAAATAGATCCAGCGCTAGTGACGTAGCAAAATTATAAAAATTTTCAAGTGAAAAAAAGCCGTTCATAAGCAACACAGCAGCATGTCTTGTGATAAGAACCGCGGCGTCTCCACATCCAAATCTGCGTGCGTAATGATATTGTCACATGTCCCGCGGACAAAGGAGGCGGTATCGTCATCCTAGACAAATGTAATTATCAGGAGGAGATGAATAGGCTTCTATCTGACCGTGTAACTTATACACCACTGGCTTCAAATCCTACAGCAAAATTTAAGTGAGAACTTTTGAGTTTAATTGATGGGTTTCGGCAAGGAATTCTGAATAAAAAAAGAAAGGGGATACCTGGTGCCCTCAGTGCCGAGGGTACCGGTTATGTACTACTTGCCTAAAATCCATAAAAATCTTTCAAAACCGCCAGGCCGCCCTATAATCAGCGGCATTGACTCGGTGACAGTAAGGATAGGCAGGTATGTGGATGATTTTTTGCAGCCTCTGGTTACTGCAACTCCATCTTATTTGAAAGACATGACACAAGTTATTAATCTGTAGGGAAAATGTGAGTGGAGGGCTGCATTATGGCGACAGCCGATGTGGCCTTTCTCTACACTATCACATCTCACCAGCAGGGCCTAGAGGCGGTGAAATTTTATCTTGAACAGGATCACTCTTTACCACAAATGCAGAAAGACTTCATCATAGAACTTCTGATTTTCGCAACGGGTCATAATTACTTCTGTTTTGGGGGTTACCTTTTTCTTCAAACCTGTGGAGTGGCTATGGGCGCAACATTTGCGCCCAGCCTAGCTAATTTGTTTATGGCCCGTTGGGAGAAAGAGGTGATTGATACAGATCCCCCAAGAGAGTTACGCCTCTGGAGGAGATACATCGACGATGTCCTCCTCCTGTGGGATGGGAACCTTCCCTCCCTTGAAGCGTTTTTTTTTCCAAGACTCAATCAGAATGATAGAGGCATCTCCTTACAGTATGAGGCGAGTCACTCCCAGATTAATTTCCTTGATCTTAATATCATGGTTAAAGATGGGCGTCTGACCACTACCACATACTTTCAGGAGACTGATCGTAATGCTTACATTGCCCTATCCAGTTGCCACCATGTATCGTGGTTAAATGCAGTTCCCAGAGGCCAATTTCAATGCATTAGGCGTAACTGCACAGATATTTCCGATTACCTCCAGCAGGCACAAGTGGTGAGATCAAGGTTTTTGGAAAAGGGTTATCAGGAGAGGGATATTGATGAAACTATTGAAAAAGTAGGGACTATGGATAGGAGTCATATGCTAAATTAGAACAAGAGGGACCAATCGTGGACCAGATAACAAATTTGGATGGTCTATGATCACAGGATACTCTAACCAACATTTCTCTGTTAAGGAGATCCTCAATACACATTGGGGTATACTAAAGAATGACAAAATAATTGGTCCAATAATCCCAGACCACCCTGTAGTAATTTACAGAGGAGCTCCATCTTTGCGACACAACAGTGCCCCAAACATAGAAGACCCCCCCCCCCCCCCCCGAAAACAATTTAATTCTTTCAATCTATGAAAGGTTTTTTTCCCCTGTAGAAAATGTAGCATTTGTCAGATCAACTCCTTCTGAGGACGAAAATGAGAGACTTTTCAATCTACTCAAATCGGACGTATAATATAGAATCATTCATTATCTGTTCTACTGAATATGTTGTTTACGTAATTTAGTGCCCATGCACTAAACAGTATATTGGACACACAAAAAGGGCATTGCATGTACGTTTATCTGAACACGCGGGGAACGTTACGCATGGTTTTAGAAAGCAGAATCTATCTAGACACTATGCCAAGCATCATGATAGGAAACTTAAAGGGACCCTCCTTTTGGCTTTTGATAAAATTTGACCCCATTGGAGGGGTACAAATATGGTTAGATCTATTTCCAGGCTAGAAACTAGATGGATATTTGATATGAAATCTTCAGTACCCTTCGGCTTAAACGTAGACTAGGACAATAATTGTATTATAAATAATGCTTAAGGATTAAAATCTTTTTTTATATATTATTTTATTTTTCATTTTTATTTTATTTACAATTAGTTTTTTTCCTATTTTCTGTATTGGTTTATATTACTATTAAGATTGCATGCCTGTAAGTAATTTATTACTGTGCATTTTTATTTACAAGGATGCGGCGTCTGTACGGCTTTTGGCTTCCTTTCTGGGTTTGCCATTTATTATTATAATACTTTTCTCTATTCGGCTATTTTATATTTCTGCCACTAGATGGTTCTTTTCTATTCTATTTTTTGACTTCCTTGTTCTCATTGTTTGAATGGGTGGCCAGCAGTTAAAATAGCGATGCCGCCTTGCATCTATTACCATACTAATCTAGCGGCCAGTAGTTAAGATGGCGCCGTGGGATTATATAAATGACATGCGTGATGACGCAGTCACCTGGCCAATCCCCAGACAATGTCCGATAGTGACGAAACGCTTAGGGTGGACGTCATCATGATTTTTTCCTCTCAGGAGGTTGCGGGACAAATGAACCAGGAAGTGAAGTGAATCCTGTGGAGACGCAGCGGTTCTTATCACAAGACATGCTGTATTGCTTATGAACGGCTTTTACCTTGTAAGCGCAACCCACTTTTTTTATTAAATTAATTTATATAAAGTTACTGCAATATGGGGGCAATTATTTTTTATATTTTCGAGTCTTTCATTTTCGTCTTAATTTTTTATTATGCTTGTGAGTTTCATTTTAACTAAAGTTGGGTTTGATTAAAGAGGTAATTACGGTATCACGCTATGGAAGTTTCTTTTCTTCCGAGTCCCAGTGGCGTTATGAGTACAAATGGGAGGAGCCAGTATAAGGGGATCCTAAGCAGAGGATATCACTTCTAGTGCATGGGGGGGGTGTGGGGAAGTTGGAAGATTTCAGTGCGTTTTGCATAAATTGGGAAGATACCATTGGACACTTTGTGATCTGTCAAATTGTTTATATGAACTTTGCACTGATGGACACTTTATTTTTGATTGGCTTGTATTAATGTTTTTTTGATTATATTAAGCGTACTACCCTAACCACTGCGCAATATATATACACAACTACAGTGCAGCTCTCCAGTTTGTCCAGTTTGGTGGGCGGGGTGTTCCTGAACATCCTCCCAAGAATGCGCCTCGCGTGTGCACAGCGAGTACAGCATTTACACTGATAATTGGTGCACTGATTATCAGCGCAGTCCCACTTATCAGTGCAGCTGCGTCAGTGCCCATCAGTGCAGCCTCATCACTGCCCATCGGTGCAGCCTCAGAAACAAAGAAAAACTTTTTTTTTATTTAGCAAAAAAAAAAAAAAAAAAACCCCAGTGGTAATTAACTGCTTGCCGACCAGCTGTCATTATAGTGCGTCAAGTTGACTCCCCTGTGCGAACTGCCGTAGGTGTACGTCGGCCGCTTTAAGAGCGATAGGCGGTGCGACGCCGGAGTCAATGCGCGTGGCCGCGATCGCTCCTGAGATTGACAGAACGGGGATCGGTCAATGTAAACATTGGGGAGTAGAGCGAGATCTGCTGTTCCTAGTGATCAGGAACAGAGATCTCTCTCTCTACTCCCAGTCAGTCTACTCCCCCCACAGTTAGAAACGCCTCCCAGGGAACACTTAACCCTTTAATTGCCCCCTAGTGTTAACCCCTTTCCTGCCAGTGACATTTATACAGTAATCAGTGCCTATTTCTAGCTCTGATCGTTGTATTAATGTCACTGGTCCCAAAAAAGCGTCAAAAGTATCCAATCTGTCTGCCGCAATGTCGCAGTCCCGCAAAAAACGCAGATAAACGCTATTACTAAAAAAAAAAACAAATAAGTAATAAAATGGCCAGAAATCTATCCCATAACTTGTAGACGCAGTAACTTTTGCGCGTATCAATATACGCTTATTACGATTTTTTTTTTTACCAAAAATATGTAGAAGAATACATATCGGCGTAAAATGAGAAAGAATTTTTTTTTTTGGATATTTATTACAGCAAAAAGTAAAAAATAGTTGTTTTTCCAAAATTGTCGCTTTTTTTTTTGTTTATATCGCAAAAAATAAAAACCGCAGAGGCGATCAAATACCACCAAAAGAAATCTCTATTTGTGGGGAAAAAAGGACGTCAAGTTTTTTTTGGGGTACAATGTCACACGACCGCGCAATTGTCAGTTAAAGTGACGCAGTGCCATATCGCAAAAAACGCCCTGGTCATTAAGGGGGCAAATCCTTCCGGTCCCTGTGATTAAATACCACCCAAAGAAAGTTCTATTTGTGGGAAAAAAAAATGATAAAATTATAAAAAGTGTGACAGCACTGAAAGCTGAAAATTGGCCTGGGCAGGAAGGGGGTGAAAGCGCCCGGTATTGAAGGGGTTGCGTTATTAACAATTGCGCTACCTGTTGGGGGGTTCTCACTCCACTTACGGGTTGTTATAGTTTTATATTGTAAGGTGGCAGCAATTGCACATTAAGGTTTTTTTGGAGAACACTTGTGAAAATAATTCTGAGCGCGGGGTTCATCGGTTATTTGTGGTATAATAATATCTCGTCCTTTATGTAATGCTGAACGTCACATATAACTCTTCTGCATGAGCCGCCCTCTAATCTGCGTTTACTGGCCAGATATGACCAAATCTGTTGGGTGTAAAATATAAGAAACGTTTAAGTCGGGACTATAAAAAAACGGGAACACACAAAATAATCTATACACGGTAAGATTCAGTCTCTGTAGCGGTAGACCCTGTTATCCCGTGGGATGAAGTTCTATACATCTGTACAGATTGTCACAGTCAGACGTTCGTTCTATGTACATAAAGTGACTTGTAGAAAAATAGACATTTCTGTAACAGTTCTGAAGCCGTCTGGCCTGCAACGTGTTTATGGTAGTGCTGATAGTGGTGGAGGCCAGGGTGAGCTGTGGAGGATCCAGCTCCAGGTACAGGAGTGAGGCCGGAGGATCCGGAGCCAGGTACAGGAGCGAGGCCGGAGGATCCGGAGCCAGGTACAGGAGCGAGGCCGGAGGATCCGGAGCCAGGTACAGGAGCGAGGCCGGAGGATCCGGAGCCAGGTACAGGAGCGAGGCCGGAGGATCCGGAGCCAGGTACAGGAGCGAGGCCGGAGGATCCGGAGCCAGGTACAGGAGCGAGGCCGGAGGATCCAGAGCCAGGTACAGGAGCGAGGCCGGAGGATCCGGAGCCAGGTACAGGAGCGAGGCCGGAGGATCCGGAGCCAGGTACAGGAGCGAGGCCGGAGGATCCGGAGCCAGGTACAGGAGCGAGGCCGGAGGATCCGGAGCCAGGTACAGGAGCGAGGCCGGAGGATCCGGAGCCAGGTACAGGAGCGAGGCCGGAGGATCCGGAGCCAGGTACAGGAGCGAGGCCGGAGGATCCGGAGCCAGGTACAGGAGCGAGGCCGGAGGATCCGGAGCCAGGTACAGGAGCGAGGCCGGAGGATCCGGAGCCAGGTACAGGAGCGAGGCCGGAGGATCCGGAGCCAGGTACAGGAGCGAGGCCGGAGGATCCGGAGCCAGGTACAGGAGCGAGGCCGGAGGATCCGGAGCCAGGTACAGGAGCGAGGCCGGAGGATCCGGAGCCAGGTACAGGAGCGAGGCCGGAGGATCCGGAGCCAGGTACAGGAGCGAGGCCGGAGGATCCGGAGCCAGGTACAGGAGCGAGGCCGGAGGATCCGGAAGCCAGGTACAGGAGCAAGTCCAGAAGAACCCGGAGCCAGGTACAGGAGCGAGGCCAGCGAATCCCGCGCTTTTCTGCAAACAGCGCCATCTGCAAGATGAGTCTTCGTACCTCGTAGCTCAGACCAGTTTAAGAAACAGCAGGGAAGGAGATGACATGTCGAGAGTCCAATGATGCTCAAGAATCATGTGATGGGGTGGAGAGAAAGGCGGGCCCTGTGACAAAAAAAAGGGGGGAGGGGGGATTTTATCAGTAAGAAGGATTACAGACACCAGTTGATATTTAACCCCTTACCACCCACAATCTGTTCATGAACATTTCTCAGCACGATCCACTTTTAGAACTAACAGTCAGCACTTTGCACGGCTGGTGGCTCTCAATGCCAGTAGCCATTGACACCTCCCTCAGGTATGCACAGCTGGGGGCTCTCAATCCCATCATTGACAGCTCAGGTATGCACAGCTGGGGGCTCTCAATCCCATCATTGACAGCTCAGGTGTGCACAGCTGGGGGCTCTCAATCCCATCATTGACAGCTCAGGTGTGCACAGCTGGGGGCTCTCAATCCCATCATTGACAGCTCAGGTGTGCACAGCTGGGGGCTCTCAATCCCATCATTGACAGCTCAGGTATGCACAGCTGGGGGTTTTCAATGATGGTTGTCATTGACAGCTCAAGTATGCAGAGCTGGGGGCTCTCAATCCCGATATTGATAGCTCAGGTATGCACAACTGGGGGCTCTCAATCCCGATATTGACAGCTCAGGGATGCACAGCTGGGGACTCTCAATCCCAACATTGACAGCTCAAGTATGCACAGCTGGGGACTCTCAATCCCATCATTGACAGCTCAGGTATGCAAGGCTGGTGGTTTTCAATGACGGTTGTCATTGACAGCTCAAGTATGCAGAGCTGGGGGATCTCAATCCCAACATTGACAGCTCAGGTATGCACAGCTGGGGGCTTTCAATCCCAACATTGATAGCTCAGGTAGGCAACGCTGGGGGTTTTCAATGTCGGTTGTCATTGATGTCTCAGGTATGCACAGCTGGGGGCTCTCAATCCTGGCTGTCATTGAGAACTCAGGTATGCACACCAAACTGGTCCAACCCATGTCTTTATGGAGCTGGTCCAAACTGATCAATCCATGTCTTCATGGAGCTGGTTCAAACTGGTTAACCCATGTCTTCCTGGAGCTGGTTCAAACTGGCCAACCCATGTCTTCATGGAGCTGGTTCAAACTGGCCAACCCATGTCTTCATGGAGCTGGTTCAAACTGGCCAACCCATGTCTTCATGGAGCTGGTTCAAACTGGCCAACCCATGTTTTTATGGAGTTGGTTCAAACTAGTCAACCTATGTCTTTATGGAGCTGGTCCAAACTAGTCAACCTATGTCTTTATGGAGATGGTCCAAACTACTCAACACATCCCTTTATGGAGCTGGTCCAAACTGGTCAATCCTTGTCTTTGTGGAGCTGGTCCAAACTGGTCACATCATGTCTTTATGGAGCTGGTCCAAGCTGGTCACATCATGTCTTTATGGAGCTGGTCCAAGCTGGTCACGTCATGCCTTTATGGAGCTGGCTTTGTACACAGGGGGGCACAGTCATGCTGGAACAGAACTGGTCTTCACCAATCTGTTACCACAAGGTTGGCGGAAAATAATTGTCTACAATGTCTTTTTTATGATGGGGATTTACCAGTACCCTTCACTAGAGACACCTGAACTCCATCATTTGGAGGGGGGGGTCCACTTACTTTTGGCCATGTAGTATAAATACCAATAAAAAGTATCTGTTCCCTTTAATACACCCTTCACCCAATGAGTGTGTATACATACCATAGGCAGTTCGTCCGCCATGTCTTAGCTGCTCTGAGTGACGCAGATTATAGATGGCGTATCTGAAGCCTTGTCTACCACATTGATGGCCTTCTATTGGAATCATGTTCATGGAGCAGCGCCCCCTGTGGAGATAAGGTAACAAGAATTCAGGGAAATGACCAAACAATCCAATAGGTTTCACTTTCCTCAGACGTGACCTCCGTCCGCTTGCAGCACAAGTACTCACCAACACTTTGGACATCCACGCTACCCTCCCTTATCTGCGTCTGGTCATTGTGGCCCCCGGCCGATGTCTCTCCAGGTTATTGGTAATGTCTGTAAACCCATTGAGATTGTCAGTGATTTCCTCCCAGTGTTGTGAGATCTTCAGATCCATGTGATAGGCAGGATCCCCCCTTAATGTTCTGTCTCTTACAATAAAATGCTTTTGTAAGGTCACAATCACGCCCATTCCCTCGCCCTTCGTGTCCAGCAACGGTGATCACTGCGGCCATTCACGTCTCTGGAGGACAAGAGGAGAGATTGAGACTAAATCCGAGAGCTCCCAGTTCTGCTCACTCCATACACCATTTCCCTAAATCACAATTACAGTCCAATCTGTCCTTCTCCAGTCATATACTGTTCTAGGATTACAAGGCTCAGTGTTCTATATCTATGGAGGAGCAGCATTGTCACCCTAGGACAGGACTACATAACACCTTCCCATTGCCTCTATAACATGGAGGAGGGGATTCTGTAGTTCACAGAGAAAGATGGAAACAATGTAACTGACAGTCTAGAGAAGGACAGCTGCAATCTGATTGGCCTGTACAAACAATACAAACAGTTTACACCATTTTAATGGGTGGTGCCCAATGGGAAGAGTCAGCCATGCCCTCCTATACATTACCATGAGGGGACGTGCTTTTAAACCACCAGCTCCCGCTACGCCTCTGCCCGCTGGGGGTATTCGGTGGGGTAAACGTTGGCACTCCTTTCAGCAGCTTCTCCAGGCCGCTGATGTGTTCATTTACGGTGGGGATTCCTGGAGAAGACACAATCATACGGGATGTGAAATGACGGCAGCCACACACACCGGCAGACTATCCGCACACCAATATCACCCTCACCTCCTCTACGGGCTCCGGAGGGCCCCGGGTCCAGCGGCCTGTCTGCACCAACCCTCTGTGTCCTGGCAGCTGCGGTGATGGGGGATCTGTGCTTCCTGTCTGAAGTGGCTTTATGTTGACTGGCTGAGAGCAAAGAAAGACATATTAGAGGATCCAATGAGATAATATGGAACCCTAAGGCTTTGTTTACACTTGCTTCGAAAAAGTGGAATCGGATGCTTTTTTTTAAAACACTCTGATTGACAATCAAAGCTCCTCCCACTAAATAAAATGGTTCCTTACAGTCCTGGTCACACGTTGTGTTTGCTTTGCTTAAAACATGATCCCATGTCACTTTCTTGGTGCTTCAAAGCATCTCCAAAGCCTCCATAGAAGTCTATGACAACACTTGCTTACAGTACCTGCAGTTTTTGAAGGGCTTTTATTTAGCGTTGGCTTCACTTTGTTTTGGAGGTATTGCAGATATGAGATATCCCAGGATGCACAGGGAAACCAACAAGCGAACCGGAAAGACGTCATCAGCAGTCATGTGTATAGATTCTGGGAGTGTCTGGTGCAGACGTCACATCTGGTGTGCAGGGTGGAGCAGCGGGAAGGTGAGAGGGGACGGGAACGGAGCGAAGCAACTAGCAGACGGCACACGTGGTGCAACATGGGATCGCTATAGAGCGGGGAACGGAGAGAGAGAGGACTGAGCAGCAGAGGATCAGCAGAGCTGGGGGACCAGAGCAAGAGAAACTATCAGATGTCACACATGGTGAGCAGCGTGGGAGCAATATAGTGGGAGGTGAGTGGGGACCAGAGCTCGGGGTGAGCGGGGGATCAGCAAAGCTGGGGGGTTACTACTGAGAGGAGAATCAACAGAGCTCAGGGTTACTACTTAGTGGGGGGGATCAGCAGAGCTGGGGGTTACTACTGAGTGAGGGATCAGCAGAGCTGGGGGTTACTACTGAGTGAGGGATCAGCAGAGCTGGGGGTTACTACTGAGTGAGGGATCAGCAGAGCTGGGGGTTACTACTGAGCGGGGTATCTGCTGAAGAAAGGTACTAATAAGCCGCAGATCTGCTGAACAGGGGTAGTACTGAGCTGGGGTTCTACTACCTTTAAAACAAATAGAAAATCAACACACGCAGGGCATTTGCCAAGCTTCATTAAAGCTTTACTGAAGTATCAAAAACACTTCAAAAAAGCATGTTGAAACAGTAGGCACTTTCATGTGTGTTAAAGTCCAAGCAAGTGTAAATAAGCCCTAAAACCAAGAATGGAGAATGTGACTTCCCTCCCCTGGAAAGAGGGGGCTTCTGGGTAAATGCACCCAGTGTTCCTAATAAATGCATCACATGACCTATGACTCCACCTCCAGAGACCCAGCAGGCTTGCTAAAGGTCACCAATGTGACTATGGCTGCAGGTTAAATTGGGGGGGGGGGGGGGGGGGTGAGTCACAAAGCTATGAGTTTCATTTTTGTCATCCTATTCAGGGATTGGCCGCTGCTGAGGGACAGCAGGACTGAACAGTCCCACCATCTTCAGATTTCCATTCCCTGTCCTCTTACCAGAATGAAATTTCCTGCCGGCCTCTGAGCTCGGTACTTTGTGCCTGACCGGCGCCTCCTCCTCTTCCGTCAGATCAATGAGCTGGGAGCTGGCAGGGGGTCTGGTCCGCTCCCCCATTGGCTTTGTGGCCTGGCCACTGGACGATTCTGGGGTTCGGTCTGTTACAAGAAAAGTCATTTTCATTACAGTACAGATTGTTCTGGATCTCTTAAAGCATTAGTAAACATAAAACATGCTCCACAGAGAAGGACCACCCATTTACCTGGTCCATAGAGAAGGACCACCCATGAACATGGTCCATAGAGAAGGACCACCCATGAACATGGTCCATAGAGAAGGACCACCCATGAACATGGTCCATAGAGAAGGACCACCCATGAACATGGTCCATAGAGAAGGACCACCCATGGACATGCTCCATAGAGAAGGCCCACCCATGGACATGCTCCATAGAGAAGGCCCACCCATGGACATGCTCCATAGAGAAGGCCCACCCATGGACATGCTCCATAGAGAAGGACCACCCATGGACATGCTCCATAGAGAAGGACCACCCATGGACATGCTCCATAGAGAAGGACCACCCATGGACATGCTCCATAGAGAAGGACCACCCATGGACATGCTCCATAGAGAAGGACCACCCATGGACATGCTCCATAAAGAAGGACCACCCATGGACATGCTCCATAGAGAAGGACCACCCATGGACATGCTCCATAGAGAAGGACCACACATGGACATGCTCCATAGAGAAGGACCACACATGGACATGCTCCATAGAGAAGGACCACCCATGGACATGCTCCATAGAGAAGGACCACCCATGGACATGCTCCATAGAGAAGGACCATCCTTGGACATGCTCCATAGAGAAGGAACACCCTTGGACATGCTCCATAGAGAAGGAACACCCTTGGACATGTTCCATAGAGGAGAACAACCCAGGAGGTACAAACACTGTCCTATAGATGGAGGAAGCATTTACCATTCCTGAAGCTCTGCTTCTCCTGATTGGGTGTTCTGGCTTTAGCGCCTGCTGGCTCCTCTTCCTGCGTCAGGTCGATACACTGACCGCTGGGCCGGGGAGGATTCCTTTGCGGATTGTTGGATGGTCCATGAGAGAGTGCAGAGTCTCTGTGGACTGGAAGACATAGATAAATAGAATGAGACCCGAGCTGGACACAGACAGCTGATAAAGTCATTTCCCCCCTTCCCCCCAATACACAGGATAGGGGGCCTATCATGCAGTCTACTGTTGGCACGTGTCATTATATGGAGGATTTTGGCTTGGAAATGACCCGACTGACCTTCGCTTTGCTCACATCTCCTCCTCACACCGGGGTCCGGCTCTCCCACACTGGAAGGGTTACTGGACGCTGTGGCCGGGCTCACACAGCTGCTGTCGGGGACACCATTAACCCCCTTCTTCAGCCCACAGAGAGCAGAACAGGAGGTGTCTGTACAGGAGAGAACACATCATTTACACACATCTTCTAACACTGAATAATAGCAACAACCCATCGGGGACCCGGCGTACCTGAGACAAAAACTGTCACCGGGGTGGGTCAGCATACAGAGACAAGGACCGTCACCGGGGGGGTGAGCGTACCGAGACAAGGACCGTCACCGGGGTGGGTCAGCATACCGAGACAAGGACCGTCACCGGGGGGTCAGCATACCGAGACAAGAACCGTCACCGGGGGGTCAGCGTACTGAGACAAGGACCGTCACCGGGGGGTCAGTGTACCGAGACAAGGACCGCCACCAGGGGGGGTCAGCGTACCGAGACAGGGGCCTGTCACGGGGGGGTGGGGGGATGGGGGGGGGTTAAGCGTACCGAGACAAGGATTGTCACCGTACTTATAAAGGACCCAGTCTGGAGCCCAGCATTCAGGGACAAGGATTGTCACTGTACTTATAAAGGATGCAGGTCGGGGCCCAAAGTACCGAGACAACGTCTACAAATAGTCAAGTGTTAATCAGTATTAGTGTTTGTGGATTCCTGGGGCACAGAGGCATTGTAGGAAATAAATATGGCTTCACCAAGGATACAGAATAATCAGGTCAGACTCTATGAATGACCCCCTAATACCACAGATTCTGATTGGCTGAAACAACGGAAGTTATTGTCCACTCGTATATCTAATAATCGTCAAAGCCCCAGCAGGCGGACACTGAACCCAAGCAGATCTCATGAATCCATGAAGGACACCTTCAGTCAGGATTTTCTGAGAAATGGTGAACTTTCCGGGGGAAATTTACAGACAGGCGGAAAGGTTTCAGTCTCCTCACCCAGGGGCGGCTGTTCGCTCTTTTTCCGGGAGCAAATTTCTATGGCGCTTTCACTGGCGGATGTGCTGACTGCTGAGAATGGACTGACACAACCGAGATCAGAGAAGCCATTCACCACTTTCTGTAGTCCGCTGAGGGCAGAGTATGAGGAGTCTGTAGGGAGAGAGAGAGAGGATAGTTTAGAGACACGGGGGGGGGCCTAAAACTGGAGACGCTACACCAAGAAATGTGGCAGTGTAAGCTTAATTTTTTTTTTACTTTTCTATTTTGTTTGCTACTTAGATGGCCGTGTCTCAAAGATAACAAATAAATCACAACTCGAACTGTAAAATGTTGGATTTTAACCCGCGGGGGGGGGTGCCTTAAACTGGAGACTGGAGACACGGCAGGGGCCCTACAACCGGAGACATGGTACCAGAGACATGGAGGGGACGCTATAACTGGAGACACGGAGGGGGCGCTATAACTGGAGACACGGAGGGGGCGCTATAACTGGAGACACGGAGGGGACGCTATAACTGGAGACACGGAGGGGGCGCTATAACTGGAGACATGGAGGGGGCGCTATAACTGGAGACACGGAGGGGACGCTATAACTGGAGACACGGAGGGAACGCTATAACTGGAGACACGGAGGGGACGCTATAACTGGAGACACGGAGGGGACGCTATCATTGGGGATATGGAGGGGGCGCTATAACTGGAGACATGGAGGGGGCGCTATAACTGGAGACATGGAGGGGGCGCTATAACTGGAGACATGGAGGGGGCGCTATAACTGGAGACATGGAGGGGGCGCTATAACTGGAGACATGGAGGGGGCGCTATAACTGGAGACATGGAGGGGGCGCTATAACTGGAGACATGGAGGGGGCGCTATAACTGGAGACATGGAGGGGGCGCTATAACTGGAGACATGGAGGGAGCGCTATAACTGGAGACACGGAGGGGACGCTATCATTGGGGATATGGAAGGGACGCTATAACTGGAGACATGGAGGTGGCGCTATAACTGGAGACATGGAGGTGGCGCTATAACTGGAGACACCGAGGGGACGCTATAACTGGAGACACGGAGGGAACGCTATAATTGGAGACATGGTGGGGACGCTATAACTGGAGACACGGAGGGGGCGCTATAACTGGAGACATGGAGGGGACGCTATAACTGGAGACACGGAGGGGGCGCTATAACTGGAGACATGGAGGGGACGCTATAACTGGAGACATGGAGGTGGCGCTATAACTGGAGACACCGAGGGGACGCTATAACTGGAGACACGGAGGGGGCGCTATAATTGGAGACATGGAGGGGACGCTATAACTGGAGACACGGAGGGGGCGCTATAACTGGAGACATGGAGGGGACGCTATAACTGGAGACACGGAGGGGGCGCTATAACTGGAGACACGGAGGGGGCGCTATAACTGGAGACATGGAGGGGGCGCTATAACTGGAGACACGGAGGGGACGCTATAACTGGAGACATGGAGGGGACGCTATAACTGGAGACACGGAGGGAACGCTATAATTGGAGACACGGTGGGGACGCTATAACTGGAGACATGGAGGGGGCGCTATAACTGGAGACACGGAGGGGATGCTATAACTGGAGACACGGAGGGGACGCTATAACTGGAGACATGGAGGTGGCGCTATAACTGGAGACACCGAGGGGACGCTATAACTGGAGACACGGAGGGGACGCTATAACTGGAGACACGGAGGGGGCGCTATAACTGGAGACATGGAGGGGACGCTATAACTGGAGACACGGAGGGAACGCTATAATTGGAGACACGGTGGGGGCGCTATAACTGGAGACATGGAGGGGGCGCTATAACTGGAGACATGGAGGGGACGCTATAACTGGAGACACGGAGGGAACGCTATAATTGGAGACACGGTGGGGGCGCTATAACTGGAGACATGGAGGGGGCGCTATAACTGGAGACACGGAGGGGACGCTATAACTGGAGACATGGAGGGGACGCTATAACTGGAGACATGGAGGGGACACTATAACTGGAGACATGGAGGGGGCGCTATAACTGGAGACATGGAGGGGACGCTATAACTGGAGACATGGAGGGGGCGCTATAACTGGAGACACGGAGGGGACGCTATAACTGGAGACATGGAGGGGACACTATAACTGGAGACATGGAGGGGGCGCTGTAACTGGAGACACGGAGGGGACGCTATAACTGGAGACATGGAGGGGGCGCTATAATTGGAGACATGGTGGGGGCGCTATAACTGGAGACACGGAGGGGGCGCTATAACTGGAGACACGGAGGGGACACTATAACTGGAGACATGGAGGGGGCGCTGTAACTGGAGACACGGAGGGGACACTATAACTGGAGACATGGAGGGGGCGCTGTAACTGGAGACATGGAGGGGACGCTATAACTGGAGACATGGAGGGGGCGCTATAACTGGAGACATGGAGGGGGCGCTATAATTGGAGACATGGTGGGGGCGCTATAACTGGAGACATGGAGGGGGCGCTATAACTGGAGACACGGAGGGGACGCTATAACTGGAGACATGGAGGGGACGCTATCATTGGGGATATGGAAGGGACGCTATAACTGGAGACATGGAGGGGGCGCTATAACTGGAGACACGGAGGGGATGCTAT